>SNQJ01S0024909.1:81426-98970 GCA_010110895.2 Picea sitchensis
AGTCTCTTAGAGCATCTCTACACCATAATATCGAATGGAATTTTAATTGAAGTTCCAACCATAATAGTACAATTTACAAGCTAACCAAAGGTTGTAGGTCATTATTCTCCTTGGGAAAATTATTTGTCTAAGCACAGCCTCTATTGATTCAAATGTGTCAATTCTTGCACACTGTAAACCAACCTTCTTAAAGAAATCATGTTTATCTTGGTACAAATGTTTCATCGACACATTTATAAAATCGTCTTTTAAAAGATCGTTATTTTCACTTTAAAGAAAGGTTAGGTAAATGTTATAACAATATAGATGATATGTTAATGTTTGTAATGTTTTTAATGTTTTTATTGTTGATGACATTGGCCTTGGAAAAAGGGATGAAATAACTACATGTCTTTAGTGATTCTTCAATGGGCATTAACTAGACAGTTTGTAGGTTTAGAATGGATAGAATTTCCCTCCTTGAAATATTAGAACAACTAAAGTAGGATGAATCATCCTTTTTGAACGTGTCCTTTCTACATGTGCATAGAGAATTAAATGTAGAGGAGAATCTATTGCCCATAGAAGGTCTTCGTATGAAATATAATATAGCATGGACCTAAGATTTCAAGGATGGCCTTGGCTTGTCAAGTTAGTTGATGCGGGAGAAGATTTTGCCTCAAGCAATCCACATCAACCAAAAAACATTTCAAATTCAAGTTTGCCATTGTAGGTTGAAATAAGGGATGAAACTCCTATTATTGCAACACAGTGGTGTTGTAACTCATGGTTGTTGCAACATGTCAAATGTTGCAACTCTTGTTGTTGCAACACATCAAATGATGAAACTCCTTTTTATATAACACGTCAAATGCTACCACTCTTGTTTTTTCCTCATAAAAAAAGCGTAATTTTATTTCATTGGAAAGAAAATTACATTTTGTAGATGCATGAAAAGTCATTCATTTCCTGGGATATTCCTGAAATCACAAGAGAACATATAGACCAGAAGGATGCAACATGTCGATGTGAAACATCCTAAATACATATACCAAAAGAGGTGCCATGTTGATAGACAAAAAAATTGAGCCACAAGTTGCAACCCACCATATTATATCATCCTAAGAACATATGAAAAATGTGTTTCCCATATGGACATAAAAGGTTGATACATAGAGATACTCCTGAAACAAACAAAATAGCCCAGATCCAGTGGAAACATATATGTAGTAAAAATTGGATAGAGAAACTGACGTGTAAACTAGAAGAGGCAACTAGTGGTGAAGAAATTCAATAAAATACCCATGGTAGTATTTGAATAAAGTACCATTGTTTTCATCTATAATAATCCACTGAACCTACTCCATAAGCAATATGTCATTTGAAAGTTGGTCTGCTATCATGTTCATTTCCCTGAAAACATGGTGAATTTCAAAATTATCAAAAGAGACAAAAATTCTTTGAATTTCCTCAAGGATGGGAAGAAAATGAATCTTATGACATTGGTGTCTATTTTGAACCCATTTAAGCAAAAACTTGAAGAGAAGAAACAATTTTTTCTTTGGAGAAAGAGAGAATAAGTTTTAATGTCATCAACTCTGCAAAATTGTTTGATCCAGGGCCTAAACCCATTTTTATTTTGAAGCTCACACTGTTTGAAAGATGAAAAATCACCTCGCCCCCACAAATTTGTTTCCTTTTCTATGAAGCCCCATCAAAAAAGTCCCAGGGCCTTTGGGAGTCCAATTTTTCAGCCCAAACTTCTCTTTTTTTCTAGCCATCTTTTTCCTGGGGAAAATGACCTAAAATGGTTAAGGATTTTGCAACAATACTTTTGACTGGTATATATTTATTTCATAATATTATAGAGCTTCCGACAAGCCATATACCCCAACAGATAATGGATTGGAGAGATCTAAAATTGATATTCGATGAAGTGGAGCACCAGGACTTCCTTGCGTCCTCCACCTAATTCTCATTCCGACATAGAACTCGCCCCATCACCTGTGATATTTCCTGCCAAATAGCCTAAGAAAAAGAGAAGAGTAATAATAAGTAGGCCTGGGATTCCTCCTCACATTTACATAAAGAACACCATCCAAGACCTTCAATCTGCCTTTTTTTCTTAATATCCCATGTTAGAACTTTTTTAACCAACAAACACCACAAGATTTTTTTTTTATTTTGGTGGGTATTTTAATTTCCATACCCATTTCCACCACCACTCTGGATCCTTGAGATGGAGATCTATGTTTAGTTTCACATAACCATATTTTGGTGTATATATTCCAAAAGTATCTTAAGCCCAAATCAATTCATATTCCTTGTCCACTAGTCTAACATGAGCCAACTTTAAGGATATGGTGTCATTTCCCCATTGAATTTCATTGTCGTCTTCCAAGCCCAATTGGGGAAGGGATTTCCATTCATATGACCAAAGATTGGTAAATTATGGATCTGCAACTTTACTTAAAAGTAAATACCCCTTATCAAGTAGACTCTAAGTTATGTTTTCTGACAATATATGAGCTCCCCTATAACCTGGAGAAGGGTCCCTACCAATCCACACCTGATTTCCTTTATCGATTCACCAAGCTAGATTGTCCCCTATAACATCAAAGGAGGAAATCAATTCTTTCCATATAACAGAGGCCAACGAAAACCTCTTTAGTGGGTTTCTATTCCAATCCTGAATAGATGCAGGTCTAACATATTTTTGTATCACCACCTGAGTCCATAAATTGTCTATTGTGATGATCCTCGAGGATGAATTTGTAGACAAATATTTTGAAAAAAGGAAAATATTCTTCAAACCCCACCCTCCTAAATATTTTGGGAGGGTCAAGGATGAGCATTTTACCCAAGGGATAACAAATTTGTCTTGCCCCCCCTCCCTCAAGAATTTCAAACACAACTTTATGATCTTTTTCATAATACCTTTGGGGATCCATGCTAAGGACATCCAATATATAGGTATATGATGGGTAAAATTATTAATATGGGTAACACTTTTGTGATAATCGGGTCTCCAAAATTCCTAGCAACATTTTTTCAGCCGACAAAATGTCGCTAGGAATTTTTTCGGCCGAAAATTTGTATGTCAAATTGAACGACTCCTTCACGGCACCCTCGAAATTCATGTACAATATTTTTCGGATGAATTTTTTTCCTGCAGTAAGGATAATTCGACCGAAATAATTTTCAACCGAAAGGTTTATTTTTAACAGATTTCATTAAAACTAGGTTTCAGACGAAAACCTGAAAATGGGACTGTTTGGAGGAAACTTCAAATTCTCTCCAGCTTACTTGATCTTTGGAGGTAGCGGACTCCTACAAATACTCATAATTTAGTTTAAGAATTGATACCGATATTTTTAAAATTAAATATACTTTCATTGGATATAATTTGTTTTCATTTTCATTGTTTTTATCTAATTTTATTTAATTTTATAAGAAAATTACTACATAATATTTTTAGGTGAGATTATGATTCAGTGAAATGAAAAATCCATATCTCTAAAAATACATAGTGGAAAATTATGGAAAATTTATATTCAAAATCCTTAAATTGTTGTCTTCAAAAGGGTATTTTTATATTTTAATTTTAAGTAAAAATTAGGATAGATACATGGTGGGGGAAAACATGTGTTTAAAATATGTAACTTTTTCATATTGGTCAACTTAAAAAATTCTAGAAATTATAATATTCATATGTTAGATTCAAAACTATAGTCATCACAAAATAGAGTCTTTGTGTATTGTTTCGGTATATTTCATTTGTCAAAAATAAAATTTTAATAATGGATACATTGTTGGGGGAAAAATAACTCATTATCTTTCCCTTCATTTTTAAGGAACATATTGTCAAACAATTTCCAATTTGACATATCAAATCTCAATTAAAAAAAAATGAAAAATAGTGAGTGGAAAGCTAACAAAATTCTTCACAAGTTTTGTTTTTACAATAAAGTAAAATTCTAAATAAAAAAATAAATAAAAATTTATCAGAATTTAAAGAACTTGTTAAAATATAATAAAAATTATCATAAAACAAGCAAAAGTGTTACCCATATTTATGATTTTACCGTCTCCTCTAGAATCAATTTAACCAAAAGGAGTATTCCTACCCATGAGATCCATTTAAAGCTTTAGACATTTAGTCTTTTCTACATCTTAGCTAACAGCCACATCCTGACCACCTTAATGCTACCACTCTTATTGTTGCAACACGCTGGTGTTGCAACATCAATGTCGAAACTTATATCATATTACAAATTCTATGCACACTACAACTTTCATTTGTATTGTGGGTTATATCATGATGTGACTCCATGTTTCGTAGTTCAAAATCCATAGAAGTTGGTCGGAATAGCTCGATGTGCCTTGGACAAAATTTGTGGGAATCAATAATAAATTGTAGGGTAAGTTGAAACGATTTGGGGAGGAAGTGAATTGTCATAACTATTGACTCTCAATGTGTGTTGGCGTATATTTGAAGAAGTGGAATGGGAGGGGACTGCTCGGTAATAAATTGGTTTTAGAGCCATGTTCCTTCAAACAAATTTTAACCATTGGAAGGAATTTCCTTGCAACACACATGGGAAGAGAAGAGTTCTCTCCAAAAAGAGGTCCCTAGTTTGATGGATCAGACTATTCTTCATGGACTGTAAATATGAAGGCATACTTTTAAGATATTGAGACTGATGTATATAATTCATTTAAGAGTGGATACACCCCTCTTAAAGGCTGACCAAAAGTGGAAACTACAAAGACAATATATATATATGTCATGCAATAGAAAAGAATGCAATTTTAGATAGTTTCTCTAATGTTGTGAACACCAAAGTAGAGCAACAAATTTCATCCAAAAATATTTGGGACAACCTTGAAAGTTTCTACTCAAAATAAACCCCCATAGTGGAAGCACCTGCCATTCTAGTCAAGGAAAAAGGAGACTCATTCAAAGGTGAAGTAATATCAAAAGGCACAAGTAGTATTGACTCATCATATGAAGGTAGCATTGAATAATTTGAAGATGAAGAAGCTCCTAAAATTGTCTAGGAAGAAGAAATCATTTCTTCTCCTATTGAGTTAAGAAAAGAGAGAAGAAAAAATGAGCATCTTAGGCATCAATTGTTGAAGTATGAAGAAACATATGAATCCAATGATGCTATTCTGAAAGTACAATTAGAAGGATCATTCAAAATGGAAGTATTCTTGATGAACCAACTAGAGGAAAAAGAAAATATATGTGATTCTCAAGAGGATGAAATCATGTCCTTATAGGACGAGTTGCAGAAGACAACCAAGGCTACTGAAGAATAACAAAAAGAGATTTAAAAATAAAACAAGTCGCCAATAGGATAGTTGTAGAAGATCCAAGAGGAAGTTCAAAATTTAAAAAGACATATGGTAGATAGTAGTATTGATCAAAATACACTACTAAGGGAAAAGGAAGAAAATATTGAAAGGTTAGAGACTTGAGTTGTTGATCCAAAAGAAGAAATGGAGAGGATGCAAACACAATAAAGGAATAATGATAGATTTATGAAGAGCACTGAAGTCCTTCATGACATCCTTTACCATTATAGATCACCATTTGACAAGTGAGGTATCGGTTTTGGAATCACTCAAGAAGGTGAAGGAGAAAGTTCTAAACTCCTAAAAAAGAATACTAAAAATAAACCTAGAAGTCATAGAGGTAGTAGACAAAGGAATCGTGATCATAAAGGACCAATAAGGACTACCTCTCTAAGAACACCAAAAGTACCCAGGTATCAAAGTATATTTCTTAGTTTTTTTTTTTGTAATAATTTTGGTCACAAGGCAGTGAATTGTAGGGTGTATGGAAAAGGTGAACACATGAGAAGGAGGATTATTCAAAATGTTTAGTATTATACATGTCACACTTATGGACACATAGCACGAAATTGCATAAGCTTACCTAGACAAGGGCATGCAAATATTTCAAAGGAGAAAACAAAGGATGAGAATCTTGTACAACCTAACAAGTTCAGATATTATAACCAAACACTGAATATGGTATGGAGAAGAAAAGAGAAAAAATAAGGAAGAGAAGGAACTAATGTTTTTTTGAATTCAACGGAAGAAGAAGGCTGCTCTTTAGCATGCCTATTTTAGAATTCTTATATTGATCACTTGAGATAGTCCTGAGCAATGAAAGAGGTGCTCAAGGATAAGGGTATGGCATAAATATGGTCATGAATAAAAGGAAGCATGAGGTTGCAATATCAGAGTTGGTTTGCCATATCTTGAGGAACATATTCAAAATCTTTTAAGGGAAACTATATGAAATTTTTTGGAATGTTGGAGGACTTCTTTTATGGATGCTTATATACCTAATTTGACAGTCATTAGGATTGCTCGAGATTTTATGTTAGGAAAAAACTAAAAGGATTATTGAATAATACTTTGAGATTCACTTAAATATAGTGATAAACTTGTATGGAAGACTGTCATTAAAGGATTTTGATTGTTGAGTTGAAGATTGTTCTAAGCACATATTTCAAGGTGTTTTCTTTACAGATTTGTGTATGCTTTTGTGGAAAATTTAGAGAATTATTTTGGCACAATTTCAAAAGGGTTGAGTGTTGATTCAAAGGATAGAGTTAAGAATGGTTAGTGAAGAATTAAAGTACAATATCGTACATTTCATTGAAGATGAATTGAGCCAAGTTGTAGAGAATATCTAAGAGAATATCAAGGACAAATTTGAAATTGCATTGCAAAGCATTGAGAGTAGTAGAGAGGAATTTATTGCAATAGCAAGTGAAGTACCAAAAATTGGATTTATGAGAGCAACCTTAAGAAGTCTTGTAGTAGCTAAAAATAAACCTTGCAATAGCTCTGAATAATCCTTGAAGTCCTTATGTGGTGAATTTCATGAATCATTTGAAGTAATACAAAAGTATTGGATAGATCCTAAATGTTAGATTCTCTTGAAGCATCCCTAAATCTCTGGATGACGGTGTTGGAGAAAGTTTTTGAAAAAAATAGTTGCAACAACATTGAAATACAAATATTGGAAGACTACTTTAGCGATATTTTTGAGACAAAAGTGTTGAGGATTTTTTACCTAAGGATGACAAAGTGGCTCAAGATGTATATGGATGAAGAGTACCAAAAGGAATGTGAAAAGGAGTCACACAAGTTGAGTAGCAGTGAAGGATTTTCATATCAAGTTGTCAAATTGGTCTAGGAATGGGGGACATTTCCTTATTCTTTTAATTTGCACAAGATTCACCATAAGAGCTCCTGAAAAAAGGACCAAAGTGATGGAAGTTGTTGTATTAAGAAAAATAAAATATATAAATATCAACACTGAGAAGCCCTATATCAGGTGGAGTTAATACAGTCCAAGGAGGAGTAAGAGAAAACATAGTGTATTCAAAATCTTTCCAAAAAGGTTTTTAGAAACACCAACAATGTACCAACTACAAGGGAAAAAAAATCTTTGATAGGGGGAGAATTTTTATATAGGTTAGAGGATCCTATGATCACCAAAAGACCCTTCCAGAAGTTCTGAACAATCAATAATAGAATAGTTCCCTATCAGTATCTCAAAGGAACCTGACTGGGATTTTTTTCAAAGGGGGAGAGAATGCAATAAAATATCAGTTAGATATAACTCTGTAATGGAGTGAAACATGGGGGGGAGAATGAAGAAAGAGAATGTTCCTTCCAAAGAGAATAATGCATATATTTTTACCAAACCATTACCAAGAGAAACCTTTGAATATATTAGGCATAGGTTGGGTGTGATCTCGTATTCCTTTATTCAGTAAAGAACATCATTCACTAAATCCATAGGTTCCCCATTTTATGTTGTATCATGGGAAAGTGATAATATTTACATTACTCATAAAAAAAATTGTTTTGTGGAGACACACTTAGTTGAAGTTAGTTATTTGAGGATGATTTTGTGCACATAAAGAGTCTAGAATCATTCTTTATCACGGGCTTCCATAGGACCTTCTTCCCGGGGGGAGAATATGCAAAGTCTCTCGTTTTCATTGCTATCAAAGGGGGAGATTCGCAATCATCAAAAACCAACAAACTCAGATGTTGATACTCATTGAAAGGAGGAGTTTTTTGTGAACATTGAAAGGGGGAACAACTTAGCATCAAGGCCATTGATTTGGTAGTCAGACTATTTTGGTTTCCATCAATGACAAAGGGGTATTTTGTTGCACCTATGTTATCATTGATTTCAAATTGGTCATGGACATGGTCAGTTATAGAACAATAAAAAAAAAGGATGAAAAAAATTTCTTACAATAAAAAAAAGTATGACAAGTGGACACAATAATAGAAAGTGTGATGCAGAAATAGAGGAATTCACGAAAAGATGAAAACAAAAGTGAATAGAAGGATCGAAGGATGAAAGGATCAACCACACAGAAAAGTATTAATGGCACAAAGTATGATGTATGGACATAGTAAGTCATAAAAGGATGAAAATAGCAGTGCACAGAAGGATTGAAGGATGAAAGGATCAATGGAGTAGAAGAATATCAATGGCTAGGAATTGATCACAGATATGATTGGTCGATGAATAAATTTTTGGTGATAACATAAAACTACAGCAGGATCGATAGGGTGATGACCTATGATGTAGTTTATAAGTGAAGTACGATAGAGAAAAAAACAACAGAGTAGATTGTGACAAATTTCTCTATCTGTGATTGCGAAGTGGAGTGATGGATGTCGATGATTCAGCGTGATGACGGATGTTCAATGGTTGCAGGTTTCTTGAGCTAGTGTGATGAACAATGTAGTGGAGTGTGATGAAACAAGGTTGGTCACTTGTTAATGGTGCAGAATAAAATATGTAGTGTGCCTTGAGCTAGTGAAATGAATGATGTAGTGGACTATGAATAAACAAATGGAAGTCCAACGGTCAAGTGAGTGAGTCACTAAGGTGCACTCATCGTCTGGTGGAATGACTGGGAGAGTGCACTACAGGGAAAGTGTGACAAGTTGAATACTTGTGACTTGAATACATTGGGTTCTCTGTAAAACAAAATGTAAATGGATGCATCAAGTTTGATGAGATGCAATATTTGGTTCATTTGATCTATTCAAAGAATGTCGAGACATAACTGAACAAGAAATATTCTTAAATTAAACAGAAGTATGTCCACATATATCTGACTCAACTTTGATGTGGTCAACATGTGTCCACAATAGAACTATTATACATCTACATACTTAATTTATATAGAAGTGTGTCCACATATAACTAACTGGACTTTGATTTGGTCAAGATTTTTCCACAATATAATTGTTATGTGTCCCCATATAGTTAGTTGAACTTAGGAAAATATATTATAAATCGAGATTGGTTGATCAAATTGGTGGGAGTGCGCATGAGAAAATAAGAAAAAGGTTTTGTAAATTGTTCAAAGGAACTAAATTGAAGATATATCAGATTGATTTTGAATTGAAGAGAAAATTCTTATGAAAGTTTTAGTTGTGCAAGGAATTTTTATTAGAGAAAACTGAATACAGAGAGGCAGGGTGGTGCAGGGAACAGGTTGGTGTCCTCACTCTAAAAGTTGGTGCTCAAGAGGATTGGTGTCCTTATCCCAGTGAGATGTTGGAGCTTATCTACAAGTCAGAGATTTCTTGTGAAGGTTGGATCCTTCACCAAACCATTCAGTTGGAGCTGGTTGCAATAGTTTGAAGTATGTTTTGCATGTTGGAACTTGCAGTGAGGGTTGGAGCCTTCACCAAATTATTAAGTGGGTGCATACTATTGACATATTGAAATCTATAGATTGTGTAAGTTGTATCTTGCATTAGGGATGGGTGTCCCTCTCAGGTCATAGCCTGATATTGTAATGAATGAATTATAAAAGAACATCTTTTGTGGTTTCCTCCTGCTTGAGTTTCCACGTAAACTCTCTATGTATTGTACATGGATTTATGTTATTGTTATAATTTTATGTATTAATGATGTGTTCTTAAAGTGTTAAAGATGATAAAAAGTGTACAATGTTGATTCACCCCCCCTCTCAGTACTGCTAGAGATTCCAACATTACTAAGGGGTGAATTTTAACCAAACCCACCAAGAAAGGGCCCTAAGAATTATTATTCCATGCATTTAGTTGTTTCAAAGATGGCCAATTTCCATTAAATCTAAAAATTAATCCATTATTACAGAAGAAAGATTCTAAGTACCCCACTTCCACCAGGTCAAGTTTGATGATAGGGTCTTCCTTTACTATATCCACATAAAATATACATCCTTTCCCTAGTTTTGGTCGATCTACATGAATAAAGGATTTTGGTACATAACATTCCACTCCAAAACCAAGAAATGATTTCTTGTGGGAAAGATAAACACCTTTCTCCATGCATTTGCAAGGGATAAATTGATCTACCGATTTTACACCACCCCTGAAATGAAAAAATAATGATATAGTTGCATCCCTAGTTATAAAATAATCAAAGATCCTAATAGAGGGTTCTAGTTACATACCAACATAATTCAAGCATCATAGTTAGACCATAAACCCCTCAAGAGAATAGATGAATTCCATTAAGGAAATGGATGAGGTTGAAGGGGCCACTAAGAAAGATAATTTTTTTTAGATGGAATGTGGTTAAACATTTGAAAGGTTTTCACCACCACTGGGTCAACTCCCTCATCCCTAGTATGACTACGAATGGAAGATTAGGGTGAGGAATTGTCTAGATATGTGTCATTGGACCTGAAAGGAATGATTCCTAGATCCTTTGAAATGTAATATGAGAAAGAGTTGCATCGTATCTTTTATATTAGGGTATTATTTGAGAGGGATACAATAGAGGATGATCATGAAGTGATATTAGGAGAGAAGGAAATAGGTTGTGGCTTGACGACTTTCCAAAGGAAATATTCATCACTTGAATCCAAAGAGCACAACCAAGAAAATAGGGTTTCAATGTAGCTATATGGACGAATCATGGAGGAATAGAATCATTTAATCCATCATATCACTATCCCACACCACCACCACACACATTTCTTATTATATCTAGTTATTTAAAGTAATCATTGAAATTTTCAATTATTGTATTTGTAAGTCTTTTAGAATATATATTCACAATAATTTCAAATGGAATTTTAATTGAATTTCCAACCATAATAGTATGATTTACAAGATAACCAAAGGTTATAGGTCATTATTTTCCTCGGAAAAGTTATATGTCTAAGCACAACCGCTATTGATTTAAATGTGTCAATTATTGCACACTATAAACTAACCTTCTTCAAAAATCGTCTTTGGCTTGGTACAATTGTTTGATCGACAAATTTATAAAAACATATTTTAAAATCTCATTATTTTCACTTTATATGAAGGTTAGGGAAATGTTCTAATAAATTATAATATAGCTGAGATGTTAATGTTTTTATTGTTTATGATGTTGTCCTTAAAAAAAGGGATGAAATAACTAGATATTTTTAGTGATTCAATTATTGTATTTGTAAGTCTTTTAGAATATATATTCACAATAATTTCAAATGGAATTTTAATTGAATTTCCAACCATAATAGTATGATTTACAAGATAACCAAAGGTTATAGGTCATTATTTTCCTCGGAAAAGTTATATGTCTAAGCACAACCGCTATTGATTTAAATGTGTCAATTATTGCACACTATAAACTAACCTTCTTCAAAAATCGTCTTTGGCTTGGTACAATTGTTTGATCGACAAATTTATAAAAACATATTTTAAAATCTCATTATTTTCACTTTATATGAAGGTTAGGGAAATGTTCTAATAAATTATAATATAGCTGAGATGTTAATGTTTTTATTGTTTATGATGTTGTCCTTAAAAAAAGGGATGAAATAACTAGATATTTTTAGTGATTGTTCAATGTCTTTACAATGGATAACATTTCCATCATTAAAATATTAGAACAACTAAAGTAGGCAGAGTCATGCTTTTTGAAAGTGTCATTTCTCCGTGTGTATATAGAACTAAATGTAGAGGAGAATATATTGTCCAAAGAAGGTTTGTGTATGGAATACATTATAGCATGGGTCTAAGGTTTCAAGGATGGCCTTGGCTTGTCAAGTTAGCTGATGTGGGAGAATATTTTTCCTCAAGCAATCCACATCAACCAAAAAACATTTTGAATTCAAGTTAGCCATTGTAGGTTGAAATAAGTGATGAAACTCCTATTGTTGCAACACACTAGTGTTGTAACTCTTGGTTTTTGTGACATGTCAAATGATGAAACTCCTTTTGCTACAACATGTCAAATGCTACCACTCTTGTTGTTGCAACATGTGAGTGTTGCAAGATCAATGCCAAAGATTCTATCAGATTAAAAATTATATGCACAGTACTAATTTCATTTGTATTGTGGTTTATATCATGATGTGACTCCATGTGTCTTAGGTCAGAATCCACAAAAGGTGGTAGGCATAGATCCACTTTCCTTGGACGAAATTTGTGGGAATCAGTAATAAAATTTTAAAGGGAAGTTGAAACGATTTGGGGAGGAAGTGAATTGTCATAACTATCAGATCTCAATGTGTGTTGGGGGATATTTGAAGAAGTGTAATGGTTGGGGACTGTTCAGATGACAATAAAAAAAAATAATGAATAGGGGATGGGGCAAGAGAAGAGAAAAATGAGAGGAGAAGGAACAAAGAGGGACATCTATAGAAGAAACAACGTGGAGGAAGTAACACCAATTTTGATATTCATAATGTCTAATAGAGAACACACACTTAGTCATTGAATAAAGGATGGTATCAAATGGTGCCATATTTTTTAGGGGGATATAGTGAGATTGTAAAAAAATAATTTTGTCTTGTTAATACATAAGTTTTAGTTTTTGTTTAAATAGTATTATCTCTCCTTTCCTTTCCATTTCTTCCATGTGACTATAAATTTCCTCAAGGAATTCTTCAGGTTGTTAAATTTATATTAACATTGTTAGCTGTGCACTTTATGGGAAGAACCCTGGTTCTATAGTTGATTGTGTACATGATCGATGGTGATTGCAAGAAGTGGTATTAGAGCTGGTTAAGCTCCTAAGATGGGAAAATAGTTCCCAAAAGTAAGTCCAATGAGTGTCAGTCCAAGTAAGGGCTACAAGACAACTTGTAAGGATGTCACCACGAAGAGAAGGAGAAACACGAGGAGGTACTAGAGATAGAGAACTAGAGGAATGACTAAGGAGGATAAAAGAACTAGAAAACAAAAGGCTTGGAGATGTTGAAACAAATTTAAAAACGAAGGATAAGCCTGAAGAATAGTAAAATTTCAAGGAAGCAGACCCAGTAGTATGGTTGATACATTTTCTGAAAGGAAAAGGTAGTGAAAGGGTGGAAGTTTCATGCTATGATGCTAGTTTGAAAGCCAAGACTCTCATTAATTGGATAAAAGAGAACAAAATATATTTTGAGTATGAAAATGTTTAGGACCCCAATAGGGTTTGATTCTCTATGAAAAAGCTAAAGGATAATCCAACACTTTGGTGGGATATGTTATAGAAGGACGGGGTAGAAATTAGATAAGAGAATATTAGAGCTTAGAGGAATATGGTCAGAAAAATCAAGGAGAAATACATATTTGTCGATTACTAGAATAATTTGTGCAAGAAAGTGAAAAATTTAAGACAAAAAGAGACATTTGTTTGTGAATATACTGAGGAAAATTGTAAACTGTCGCTTAGATTAGGGATAAAGTAACCAGAATACCGAAGACTGGAAAGGTATGTAAATGGATTGAAGTATCATATTCAAGATGGAATGAGTACACATTACTTTTTTAATGTAAATGAATCCTATAAAGTTGCTTTGACATTGGAAGAAAATATTGATAGAAGGTTGTAGTAGAAGTTACTCAGAAAAGGAACTAGAAGCAAGGACAGAGAAAGTGCTACTAAAAATAGTGAAAAAATGGATGAAGAAACTAGCGGTCAAAATAAAAGAGGAGGAAGTGGCCCTGAAAGAGACAAATGTTTTGGAAGAGGAAAATATGTGATTACATGTTATATATGTGGAATATAGGGTCACAAAGTATTGGAATATCTAGAGAGACATAATGCAACAAGAAGAAATTAAGTTAAAACACAAATTACCTGATCAGATGAGACAACCGTTTCTATTGGAAATGTGGAAGTACTTAAACAAGAACAAGGAGAAAACCTAATCTTCAAGATAAGTATTGTTTCTTCTGTAGATGTTGAAGAAAATGAACAAAGAAAGAGAGTGTTCAAAACTAAATGCAAAATTCAGTATAAGTGTTGTCATCTTGTCATACTTGGTGGAAGTACAAAAAAATTAGTTTCCATAAAAGTAATGGAGAAATTGAAATTGAAAAGAATTCCACATATGAATATTTTTAAGGTCTCATGGTTGAATAGAGGACATCAAGTTATTGTGACTGAGGAATGCTTGTTGAGTTTTCATATTGGAAAGTTTAGTGAGCAAGTATTGTGTGACATAGTGGAGATGGATGCATGTCACATACTACTCGGNTGTAAGTCTTTTAGAATATATATTCACAATAATTTCAAATGGAATTTTAATTGAATTTCCAACCATAATAGTATGCTTTACAAGCTAACCAAAGGTTATAAGTCATTATTTTCCTCGGAAAAGCTATATTTCTAAGCACAACTGCTATTGATTTAAATGTGTCAATTCTTGCACACTATAAACTAACCTTCTTCAAAAATCGTCTTTGGCTTGGTACAATTGTTTGATCGACAAATTTATAAAAAAATATTTTAAAATCTCATTATTTTCACTTTATATGAAGGTTAGGGAAATGTTCTAATAAATTATAATATAGCTGAGATGTTAATGTTTTTTATTGTTGATGATGTTGTCCTTAAAAAAAGGGATGAAATAACTAGATATCTTTAGTGATTCTTCAATGTCTTTACAATGGATAACATTTCCATCATTAAAATCTTAGAACAACTAAAGTAGGCAGAGTCATGTTTTTTGAAAGTGTCCTTTCTCTGTGTGTATAGAGAACTAAATGTAGAGGAGAATATATTGTCCAAAGAAGGTTTGTGTATGGAATACATTATAGCATGGGTCTAAGGTTTCAAGGATGGCCTTGGCTTGTCAAGTTAGCTGATGTGGGAGAATAATTTTCTTCAAGCAATCCACATCAACCAAAAAACATTTTTAATTCAAGTTAGCCATTGTAGGTTGAAATAAGTGATGAAACTCCTATTGTTGCAAAACACTAGTGTTGTAACTCTTGGTTTTTGTGACATGTCAAATGTTACAACTCCTATTGCCGAAACACATCAAATGATGAAACTCCTTTTTCTACAACATGTCAAATGCTACCACTCTTGTTGTTGCAACATGTGAGTGTTGCAAGATCAATGCCAAAGATTCTATCAGATTAAAAATTATATGCACACTACTAATTTCATTTGTATTGTGGTTTATATCATGATCTGACTCCATGTGTCTTAGGTTATAATCCACAAAAGGTGGTAGGAATAGATCCACATTCCTTGGACGAAATTTGTGGGAATTGGTAATAAAATTTTAAAGGGAAGTTGAAACGATTTGGGGAGGAAGTGAATTGTCATAACTATCAGATCTCAATGTGTGTTGGGGGATATTTGAAGAAGGGGAATGGTTGGGGACTGTTCAGACGACAATAAAAAAAAATAATGAACATGGGATGGGGCAAGAGAAGAGAAAAATGAGAGGAGAAGGAACAAAGAGGGACATCTATAGAAGAAACAACGTGGAGGAAGTAACACCAATTTTGATATTCATAATGTCTAATAGAGAACACACACTTAGTCATTGAATAAAGGATGGTATCAAATGGTGCCATATTTTTTAGGGGGATATAGTGAGATTGTAAAAAAATAATTTTGTCTTGTTAATACATAAGTTTTAGTTTTTGTTTAAATAGTATTATCTCTCCTTTCCTTTCCATTTCTTCCATGTGACTATAAATTTCCTCAAGGAATTCTTCAGGTTGTTAAATTTATATTAACATTGTTAGCTGTGCACTTTATGGGAAGAACCCTGGTTCTATAGTTGATTGTGTACATGATCGATGGTGATTGCAAGAAGTGGTATTAGAGCTGGTTAAGCTCCTAAGATGGGAAAATAGTTCCCAAAAGTAAGTCCAATGAGTGTCAGTCCAAGTAAGGGCTACAAGACAACTTGTAAGGATGTCACCACGAAGAGAAGGAGAAACACGAGGAGGTACTAGAGATAGAGAACTAGAGGAATGACTAAGGAGGATAAAAGAACTAGAAAACAAAAGGCTTGGAGATGTTGAAACAAATTTAAAAACGAAGGATAAGCCTGAAGAATAGTAAAATTTCAAGGAAGCAGACCCAGTAGTATGGTTGATACATTTTCTGAAAGGAAAAGGTAGTGAAAGGGTGGAAGTTTCATGCTATGATGCTAGTTTGAAAGCCAAGACTCTCATTAATTGGATAAAAGAGAACAAAATATATTTTGAGTATGAAAATGTTTAGGACCCCAATAGGGTTTGATTCTCTATGAAAAAGCTAAAGGATAATCCAACACTTTGGTGGGATATGTTATAGAAGGACGGGGTAGAAATTAGATAAGAGAATATTAGAGCTTAGAGGAATATGGTCAGAAAAATCAAGGAGAAATACATATTTGTCGATTACTAGAATAATTTGTGCAAGAAAGTGAAAAATTTAAGACAAAAAGAGACATTTGTTTGTGAATATACTGAGGAAAATTGTAAACTGTCGCTTAGATTAGGGATAAAGTAACCAGAATACCGAAGACTGGAAAGGTATGTAAATGGATTGAAGTATCATATTCAAGATGGAATGAGTACACATTACTTTTTTAATGTAAATGAATCCTATAAAGTTGCTTTGACATTGGAAGAAAATATTGATAGAAGGTTGTAGTAGAAGTTACTCAGAAAAGGAACTAGAAGCAAGGACAGAGAAAGTGCTACTAAAAATAGTGAAAAAATGGATGAAGAAACTAGCGGTCAAAATAAAAGAGGAGGAAGTGGCCCTGAAAGAGACAAATGTTTTGGAAGAGGAAAATATGTGATTACATGTTATATATGTGGAATATAGGGTCACAAAGTATTGGAATATCTAGAGAGACATAATGCAACAAGAAGAAATTAAGTTAAAACACAAATTACCTGATCAGATGAGACAACCGTTTCTATTGGAAATGTGGAAGTACTTAAACAAGAACAAGGAGAAAACCTAATCTTCAAGATAAGTATTGTTTCTTCTGTAGATGTTGAAGAAAATGAACAAAGAAAGAGAGTGTTCAAAACTAAATGCAAAATTCAGTATAAGTGTTGTCATCTTGTCATACTTGGTGGAAGTACAAAAAAATTAGTTTCCATAAAAGTAATGGAGAAATTGAAATTGAAAAGAATTCCACATATGAATATTTTTAAGGTCTCATGGTTGAATAGAGGACATCAAGTTATTGTGACTGAGGAATGCTTGTTGAGTTTTCATATTGGAAAGTTTAGTGAGCAAGTATTGTGTGACATAGTGGAGATGGATGCATGTCACATACTACTCGG
>SNQJ01S0024909.1:104752-114755 GCA_010110895.2 Picea sitchensis
AAAACTTTAAGAACACATCATTAATACATAAAATTATAACAATAACATAAATCCATGTACAATACACAGACAGTTTACATGGAAACTCAAGCATGAGGAAACCACAAAAGATGTTCTTTTATAATTCATTCATTACAATATCAGGCTATGACCCAAGAGGGACACCCATCCCTAATGAAATATACAACTTACACAATCTATAGATTTCAATATGTCAATAGTATGCACCCACTTAATAATTTGGTGAAGGCTCCAACCCTCACTGCAAGTTCCAACATGCAAAACATATTTCAAACTATTGCAACCAGCTCCAACTGAATGGTTTGGTGAAGGATCCAACCTTCACAAGAAATCTCTGACCTGTATATAAGCTCCAACATCTCACTGGAATAAGGACACCAATCCTCTTGAGCACCAACTTTTAGAGTGAGGACACCAACCCTGTTCACTGCACCACCCTGCCTCTCTGTATTCAGTTTTCTCTAATAAAAATTCCTTACACAACTAAAACTTTCATAAGAATTTTCTCTTGAATTCAAAATCAATCTAATATATCTTCAATTTAGTTCCTTTGAACAATTTACAAAACCTTTTTCTTATTTTCTCATGCGCACTCCCACCAATTTGATCAACCAATCTCGATTTATAATATATTTTCCTAAGTTCAACTAACTATATGTGGACACATAACAATTATATTGTGGAAAAATCTTGACCAAATCAAAGTCCAGTTAGTTATATGTGGACACACTTCTGTATAAATTAAGTATGTAGATGCATAATAGTTCTATTGTGGACACATGTTGACCACATCAAAGTTGAGTCAGATATATGTGGACATACTTCTATTTAATTTAAGAATATTTCTTGTTCAGTTATGTCTCGACATTCTTTGAATAGATCAAACGAACCAAATATTGCATCTCATCAAACTTGATGCATCCATTTACATTTTGTTTTACAGAGCACCCAATGTATTCAAGTCACAATTATTCAACTTGTCACACTTTCCCTGCAGTGCACTCTCCCAATCATTCCACCAGACGATGAGTGCACCTTAGTGACTCGCTTACTTGATCGTTGGACTTCCATTTTTTTCTTCATAGTCCACTACGTCATTCGTTGCACTAGCTCAAGGCACCCTACATATTTTATTCTGCACCATTAACAAGTGACCAACCTCATTTCATCACACTAGCTCAGGAAACCTACAACCATTGCACATCCGTCATCACGCTGAATCATCGACATCCATCACTCCACTTCGCAATCACAGATAGAGAAATTTTTCACAATCTACTCTGTTGTTTTTTTCTCTATCGTACTTCACTTATAAACTACATCATAGGTCATCACCCTATCGATCCTGCTGTAGTTTTATGTTATCACCAAAAATTTATTCATCGACCAATCATATCTGTGATCAATTCCTAGCCATTGATATTCTTCTACTCCATTGATCCTTTCATCCTTCAATCCTTCTGTGCACTGCTATTTTCATCCTTTTATGACTTACTATGTCCATACATCATACTTTGTGCCATTAATACTTTTCTGTGTGGTTGATCCTTTCATCCTTCGATCCTTCTATTCACTTTTGTTTTCATCTTTTCGTGAATTCCTCTATTTCTGCATCACACCTTCTATTATTGTGTCCACTTGTCATACTTTTTTTTATTGTAAGAACTTTTTTTTCATCCTTTTCTTTTATTGTGCTATAACTGACCATGTCCATGACCAATTTGAAATCAATGATAACATAGGTGCAACAAAATCCCCCTTTGTCATTGATGGAAACCAAAATAGTCTGACTACCAAATCAATGGCCTTGATGCTAAGTTGTTCCCCCTTTCAATGTTCACAAAAGACTCCTCCTTTCAATGAGTATCAACATCTGAGTTTGTTGGTTTTTGATGATTGTGAATCTCCCCCTTTGATAGCAATGAAAAAGAGATACTTTGCATATTCTCCCCCTGGGAAGAAGGTCCTATGGAAGCCTGTGATAAAGAATGATCCTAGACTCTTTATGTGCACAAAATCATCCTCAAATAACTAACTTCAACTAAGTGTGTCTCCACAAAACAATTTTTTTTATGAGTAATGTAAATATTATAACTTTCCCATGATACAACATCAAATGGGGAACCTATGGATTTAGTGAATGATGTTCTTTACTAAATAAAGGAATACGAGATCACACCCAACCTCTGCCTAATATATTCAAAGGTTTCTCTTGGTAATGGCTTGGTAAAAATATATGCAATATTCTCTTTGGAAGGAACATTCTCTTTCTTCATTCTCCCCCCCATGTTTCACTCCATTACAGAGTTATATCTAACTGATATTTTATTGCATTCTCTCCCCCTTTGAAAAAAATCCCATTCAGGTTCCTTTGAGATACTGATAGGGAACTATTCTATTATTGATTGTTCAGAAACTTCTGGAAGGGTATTTTGGTGATCATAGGATCCTCTAACCTATATAAAAATTCTCCCCCTATCAAAGATTTTGTTTCCCTTGTAGTTGGTACATTGTTGGTGTTTCTAAAAACCTTTTTGGAAAGATTTTGAATACACTGTGTTTTCCCTTACTCCTCCTTGGACTATATTAACTCCCCCTGATATAGGGATTCTCATTGTTGATATTTATATGTTTTATTTTTCTTAATACAACAACTTCCATCCCTTTGGTCCTTTTTTCAGGAGCTCTTATGGTGAATCTTGTGAAAATTAGAAGAATAAGGAAATGTCCCCCATTCCTAGACCAATTTGACAACTTGATATGAAAATGCTTCACTGCTACTCAACTTGTGTGACTCCTTTTCACATTCCTTTTGGTACTCTTCATCCATATACATCTTGTGCCACTTTTTCATCCTTAGGTAAAAAATCCTTAACACTTTTGTCTCAAAAAATATCGCTAAAGTAGTCTTCCAATATTTGTATTTCAATGTTGTTGCAACTATTTTTTTCAAAAACATTCTCCAACACTGTCATCTAGAGCTTTAGGGATGCTTCAAGAGAATCTAACATTTAGGATCTATCCAATACTTTTGTATTACTTCAAATGATTCATGAAATTCACCACATAAGGACTTCAAGGATTATTCAGAGTTGTGGCAAGGTTTATTTTTAGCTACTACAAGACTTCTTAAGGTTGCTCTCATAAATCCAATTTTTGGTACTTCACTTGCTATTGCAATAAATTCCTCTCTACTACTCTCAATGATTTGCAATGCAATTTAAAATTTGTCCTTGATATTCTCTTAGATATTCTCTACAACTTGGCTCAATTCATCTTCAATGAAATGTACGATATTGTACTTTACTTATGCACTAACCATTCTTAACTCTATCCTTTGAATCAACACTTAACCCTTTTGAAATTGTGCCAATAGAATTCTCTAAATTTTCCACAAAAGAATACACAAATCTGTAAAGAAAACACCTTGAAATATGTGCTTAGAACAATCTTCAACTCAACAATCAAAATCCTTTAATGACAGTCTTCCATACAAGTTTATCACTATATTTAAGTGAATCTCAAAGTATTATTCAATAATCCTTTTAGTTTTTTCCTAACATAAAATCTCAAGCAATCCTAATGACTGTCAAATTAGGTATATAAGCATCCATAAAGGAAGTCCTCCAACATTCCAAAAATTTTCATATAGTTTCCCTTAAAAGATTTTGAATATGTTCCTCAAGAAATGGCAAACCAACTCTGATATTCCAACTTCATGCTTCCTTTTATTCATGATCATATTTATGCCATACCCTTATCCTTGAGCACCTCTTTCATTGCTCAGGACTATCTCAAGTGATCAATATAAAAATTCTAAAATAGGCATGCTAAAGAGCAACCTTCTTCTTCCGTTGAATGCAAAAAAACATGAGTTCCTTCTCTTCCTTATTTTTTCTCTTTTATTCTCCATACCATATTCAGTGTTTGGTTATAATATCTAAACTTGTTAGGTTGTACAAGATTCTCATCCTTTGTTTTCTCCTTTGAAATATTTGCATGCCCTTGTCTAGGTAAGCTTATGCAATTTCATTCTATGTGTCCATAAGTGTGACATGTATAATACTAAACATTTTGAATATTCTTCCTTCTCATATGTTCACCTTTTCCATATACCCTACAATTCACTGCCTTGTGACCAAAATTATTACAAAAAAAAAACACTAAGAAATATACTTTGATACCTGGGTACTTTTGGTGTTCTTAGAGAGGTAGTCCTTATTGGTCCTTTATGATCATGATTCCTTTGTCTACTACCTCTATGACTTCTAGGTTTATTTTTAGTATTATTTTCTAGGAGTTTAGAAATTTCTCCTTCACCTTCTTGAGTGATGCCAAAACTGATACCTCACTTGTCAAATGGCGATCTATAATGGTAAAGGATGTCATGAAGGACTTCATTGCTCTTCATAAATCTATCATTATTCCTTTATTGTGTTTTCATCCTCTCCATTTCTTCTTTTGGATCAACAACTCTAGTCTATAACCTTTCAATATTTTCTTCCTTTTCCCTTATTAGTGTATTTTGATCAATACTACTATCTACCATATGTCTTTTTAAATTTTGAACTTCCTCTTGGATCTTCTACAACTATCCTATTGGTGACTTGTTTTATTTTTAAATCTCTTTTTGTTCTTCTTCAGTAGCCTTGGTTGTCTTCTGCAACTCGTCCTATAAGGACATGATTTCATCCTCTTGAGAATCACATATATCTTCTTTTTCCTCTAGTTGGTTCATCAAGAATACTTCCATTTTGAATGATCCTTATAATTGTAATTTCAGAATAGCATCATTGGATTCATATGCTTCTTCATACTTCAAAAATTGATGCCTAAGATGCTCATTTGTTCTTCTCTCTTTTCTTAACTCAATAGGAGAAGAAATGATTTCTTCTTCCTAGACAATTTTAGGAGCTTCTTCATCTTCAAATTATTCAATGCTACCTTCATATGATGAGTCAATACTACTTGTGCCTTTTGAGATTACTTCACCTTTGAATGAGTCTCCTTTTTCCTTGACTAGAATGGCAGGTGCTTCCACTATGGGGGTTTATTTTGAGTAGAAACTTTCAAGGTTGTCCCAAATATTTTTGGATGAAATTTGTTGCTCTACTTTGGTGTTCACAACATTAGAGAAACTATCTAAAATTGCATTCTTTTCTATTGCATGACATATATATATTGTCTTTGTAGTTTCCACTTTTGGTCGGCCTTTAAGAGGGGTGTATCCACTCTTAAATGAATTATATACATCAGTCTCAATATCTTAAAAGTATTCCTTCATATTTACAGTCCATGAAGAATAGTCTGATCCATAAAACTAGGGACCTCTTTTTGGAGAGAACTCTTCTCTTCCCATGTGTGTTGCAAGGATATTCCTTCCAATGGTTAAAATTTGTTTGAAGGAACATGGCTCTAAAACCAATTTATTACCGAGCAGTCCCCTCCCATTCCACTTCTTCAAATATCCGCCAACACACATTGAGAGTCGATAGTTATGACAATTCACTTCCTCCCCAAATCGTTTCAACTTACCCTACAATTTATTATTGATTCCCACAAATTTTGTCCAAGGCACGTCGAGCTATTTTGACCAACTTCTATGGATGTTGAACTAACATGGAGTCACATCATGATATAACCCACAATACAAATGAAAGTTGTAGTGTGCATAGAATTTGTAATATGATATAAGTTTCGACATTGATGTTTCAACACCAGCGTGTTGCAACAACAAGAGTGGTAGCATTAAGGTGGTCAGGATGTGGCTTTTAGCTAAGATGTAGAAAAGACTAAATGTCTAAATATTTAAATGGATCTCACGGGTAGGAATACTCCTTTTGGTTAAATTGATTCTAGAGGAGACGATAAAATCATAAAGATGGGTAACACTTTTGCTTGTTTTATGATAATTTTTATTATATTTTGACAAGTTCTTCAAATTCCGATAAAAAAAAAGTTTTTTTTTTTTTATTTAGAATTTTACTTTATTGTAAAAACAAAACTTGTGAAGAATTTTGTTAGCTTTCCACTGACTATTTTTCATTTTTTTTAATTGAGATTTGATATGTCAAATTGGAAATTGTTTGACAATATGTTCCTTAAAAATGAAGGGAAAGATAATGAGTTATCTTTCCCCCAACAATGTATCCATTATTAAAATTTTGTTTTTGACAAATGAAATATACCGAAACAATACACAAAGACTCTATTTTGTGATGACTATAGTTTGGAATCTAACATATGAATATTATAATTTCTAGAATTTTTTAAGTTGACCAATATGAAAACGTTACATATTTTAAACACATGTTTTCCCCCACCATGTATCTATCCTAATTTTTACTTAAAATTAAAATATAAAAATACCCTTTTGAAGACAACAATTTAAGGATTTTGAATATAAATTTTCCATAATTTTTCACTATGTATTTTTAGAGATATGGATTTTTCATTTCACTGAATCATAATGTCACCTAAAAATATTATGTAGTAATTTTCTTATAAAATTAAATAAAATTAGATAAAAACAATGAAAATGAAAACAAATTATATCCAATGAAAGTATATTCAATTTTAAAAATATCGGTATCAATTATTAAACTAAATTCTGAGTATTTTTAGGATTTCGCTACCTCCAAAGATCAAGTAAGTTGGAGAGAATTTGAAGTTTCCTGCAAACAGTCCCATTTTCAGGTTTTCATCTAAAACCTAGTTTTTAATGAAATCTGTTAAAAATAAACCTTTCGGTCGAAAATTATTTCGGCCGAATTATCCTTACTGCAGGAAAAAAATTCATCCGAAAAATATTGTACATGAATTTCGAGGGTGCCGTGAAGGAGTCGTTCAATTTGACATACAAATTTTCGACCGAAAAAATTCCTAGCGACACTTTTTCAGCTGAAAAAATGTTGCTAGGAATTTTGGAGACCCGATTATCACAAAAGTGTTACCCATATTTATAATTTTACCCATCATATACCTATATATTAAATGTCCTTAGCATGGATCCCCAAAGGTATTATGAAAAAGATCATAAAGTTGTGTTTGAAATTCTTGAGGGAGGGGGGCCAAGACAAATTTGTTATCCCTTGGGTAAAATGGTCATCCTTGACCCTCCCAAAAGATTTAGGAGCGTGGGGTTTGAAGAATATTTTCCTTTTTTCAAAATATTTGGCTGCAAATTCATCCTTGAGGATCATCACAATAGACAGTTTATGGACTCATGTGGTGATACAAAAATATGTTAGACCTGCATCTATTCAGGATTGGAATAGAAACCCACTAAAGAGGTTTTCGTTGGCCTCTGTTATATGGAAATAATTGATTTACTCCTTTGATATTATAGGGGACAATCTAGCTTGGCGAATTGATAAATGAAATCAGGTGTGGATTGGTAGGGACCCTTGTCCAGGTTATAGGGGAGCTCATATATTGTTAGAAAATGTAACTTAGAGTCTACTTGATAAGGGGTATTTACTTTTAAGTAAAGTTGCAGATCCATAATTTACCAATCTTTGGTCATATGAATGGAAATCCCTTCCCCAATTGGGCTTGGAAGACGACAATGAAATTCAATGGGGAAATGACACCATATCCTTAAAGTTGGCTCATGTTAGACTAGTGGACAAGGAAGATGAATTGATTTGGGCTTAAGATCCTATTGGAATATATACATGAAAATATGGTTATGTGAAACTAAACATAGATCTCCATCTCAAGGATCCAGAGTGGTGATGGAAATGGGTATGCAAATTAAAATACCCACCAAAATAAAAACTTTTCTTGTGGTGTTTGTTGGTTAAAAAAGTTCTAACATGGGATATTAAGAAAAAAAGGCAGATTGAAGGTCTTGGATGGTGTTCTTTATGTAAATGTGAGGAGGAATCCCAGGCCTACTTATTCTTACTCTTCTCTTTTTCTCAGGATATTTGGCAGGAAATATCACATGTGATGGGGAGAGTTCTATGTCGGAATGAGAATTAGGTGGAGGATGCAAGGAAGTCCTGGTGCTCCACTTCGTCGAATATCAATTTTAGATCTCTCCAATCCATTATCTGTTGGGGTATATGGCTTGTCGAAAGCTCTATAATATTCTGAAATAAATATATACCAGTCAAAAGTATTGTTGCAAAATCCTTAACCATTTTAGGTCATTTTCCCCAGGAAAAAGATGGCCAGAAAAAAGAGAAGTTTGGGCTGAAAAATTGGACTCCCAAAGGCCCTGAGACTTTTTTGATGGGGCTTCATAGAAAAGGAAACAAATTTGTGGGGGCGGGGTGATTTTTCATCTTGCAAACAGTGTGAGCTTCAAAATAAAAATGGGTTTAGGCCCTGGATCAAACAATTTTGCAGAGTTGATGACATTAAAACTCATTCTCTCTTTCTCCAAAGAAAAAAATGTTTCTTCTCTTCAAGTGTTTGGTTAAATGGATTCAAAATAGACACCAATGTCAGAAGATTCATTTGCTTCCCATCCTTGAGGAAATTCAAATAATTTTTGTCTCTTTTGATAATTTTGAAATTCACCATGTTTTCAGGGAAATGAACATGATAGCAGACCAACTTTCAAAGGACATATTGCTTATGGAGTAGGTTCAGTGGATTATTATAGATGAAAACAATGGTACTTTATTCAAATACTACCATGGGTGTTTTATTGAATTTATTCACCACTAGTTGCCTCTTCTAGTTTACACGTCAGTTTCTCTATCCAATTTTTACTACATATATGTTTCCACTGGATCTGGGCTATTTTGTTTGTTTCAGGAGTAGCTCTATGTATCAACCTTTTATGTCCATATGGGAAACACGTTTTGCATATGTTCTTAGGATGATATAATATGGTGGGTTGCAACTTGTGGCTCAATTTGTTTGTCTATCAACATGGCACCTCTTTTGATATATGTATTTAGGATGTTTCACATTGACATGTTGCATCCTTCTGTTCTATATGTTCTCTTGTGATTTCGGGAATATCCCAGGAAATTAATGACTTTTCATGCATCTACAAAATGTAATTTTCTTTCCAATGAAATAAAATTACGCTTTTTTTATGAGGAAAAAACAAGAGTGGTAGCATTTGACATGTTATATAAAAAGGAGTTTCATCATTTGATGTGTTGCAACAACAAGAGTTGCAACATTTGACATGTTGCAACAACCATGAGTTACAACACCAGTGTGTTGCAATAATAGGAGTTTCATCCCTTATTTCAACCTACAATGGCAAACTTGAATTTGAAATGTTTTTTGGTTGATGTGGATTGCTTGAGGCAAAATCTCCTCCTGCATAAACTAACTTGACAAGACAAGGCCATCCTTGAAATCTTAGGCCCATGATATATTATATTTCATACGAAGACCTTCTTTGGGCAATAGATTCTCCTCTACATTTAATTCTCTATGCACATGTAGAAAGGACACGTTCAAAAAGGATGATTCTTCCTACTTTAGTTGTTCTAATATTTCAAGGAGGGAAATTCTATCCATTCTAAACCTACAAACTGTCTAGTTAATGACCATTGAAGAATCACTAAAGACATGTAGTTATTTCATCCCTTTTTCCAAGGCCAATGTCATCAACAATAAAAACATTAACATATCATCTATATTATTATAACATTTACATAACCTTTCTTTAAAGTGAAAATAACAATCTTTTAAAAGACGATTTTATAAATGTGTCGATGAAACATTTGTACCAAGATAAACATGATTTCTTTAAGAAGGTTGGTTTACAGTGTGCAAGAATTGACACATTTGAATCAATAGAGGCTGCGCTTAGACAAATAATTTTCCCAAGGAGAATAATGACCTACAACCTTTGGTTAGCTTGTAAATTGTACTATTATGGTTGGAACTTCAATTAAAATTCCATTCAATATTATGGTGTAGAGATACTCTAAGAGAATTACAAATACAATAATTGAAAAGCTCAATGATTTATTTAAACAACTAGAGATAATAAAAAATGTGTGTG
>SNQJ01S0024909.1:191600-210766 GCA_010110895.2 Picea sitchensis
ATGTATTTTTTTTTCAATATTATTACTACATTATGTTTTTATTTTACTTTTTATATATTTATATTCATATTTTATTATTTATATATTTAATATTTATTTTTGGCAGGAACTACGCTGCCATGCAACACTTGTTTTATTTGAAATTAAAATATCTATAATATGTATAAGTCTAATAGTTGGTTGAGACATATTCACGATTCAACAATGGGTTGAGTCCTCACCTTGTAGGAGAGCCTGCCCCCACCACAAGATGTGGATCCACGTGGCATGTCGGATAACCTCATCCACTTTCAATATATTTAAATAGTTTGTGATTGCATTTGTCTAGCTCCACCCCATTTAATTACGTTTGTCATGTCTAAATGTAACAACGTCTAAATGGAATAACGCTAGTTCTAGTTGAAAAATTACTTAACTATTTGGAAGTCTTTAGCTATTTTTTTTAAATAATTTATAAATGGGTTGAAATGATCTAAAATGACCTTAGGATTTTGCAATTCCAATTTCCAAAATGTGTAATTCAATTAAAAAAAAATGTTTTTGTCAAATTTATATAAGAAAATATTGATTTAGTGTTTGAAGAGATTAAAAGACACCAAACCATGGTCAGGTGTTTAAAAAGTTTGATTAAAAACACTTATAATGACTCATTTCTACTTGTTTATGCTAGAATCTATTGAAACACTCAAACAAAGTTCATATACATATAGATAAATAGATTAGTGTAGGCGTCTTTCTTTATCTATTTGTTTGTGGTAGATGATCTAGGAATAGAGTCAAAGACATGTTTTTTTAGGTGTTGGGGCAATGTTTCAATGAGACAGAGTCAACGACACTTCAAAATAGGATCTAGATGATCTAGCTACAAAAATTCAAAATCGAGTTGACCAAAGGTTAAAGAATGCTATTGAAATCCAATCTAATACTTGTGTAATGGAATAAAGTCATTTCATGGACTGCCTTGTTTTCTCACCATTGTCTAAGTAAAGTAGGGGTAATGTCAATTATATATGCTAGTCCATTCATAACATTTTCAAGGGGTAACATTGTGATAGAAACTTGCAAAAATATATGAATTGCAGTAACAACTAGTGCTTCCTTATTAGGTGGATCCTCATTGGAATTATTACCATGAAAACCTAACATGTCTCCATGTAGAGACCTCACTTGTTTCTTTGGAAAATCTAACTCAATTGCACTAAGGATTTTCTTAGTTTTATCTGATCCACACTCTCTTCCACATCCATGTCATTAGCGCAAAGAGATCTTTTGCAGTTAAAATCTAAAAATTATGGGTTATCTCCCCTAAAATATAAATTCCAATATTTCAATATGTGTGGCCATATAAACAACACAATTTGGCCAAGATAAAGATGACCCTAAAAATTCTTTGCTAAATAAAGGCTATATGTTGAAGGTAACATGGCGAGATACCTTGACTAATGCAAACAGCTTCAGATTTGGAAATTTCTTCCTAAGAAAAGGAATGGACAATATTTTTGTTGGAAAACACAATTGCATATTGTGACTAGTGTAAAACTTCTAAGCATTGGAAGCAAGTGTTTTAAGTAAACACTAGACAAAACACCCCACTTCCAACAATGTTGGTTTGAATGCCTTGCACAACAAGGATTATTAGCTTGTGCAAAATGCATGTGTCTACAAGATATAGTCCATATTGTTTCCAACACAAGTGTAGAATCTATTAAACTTAGAACTATCTCTAACAACTAGAACAACCTAAATCGATGGATTTTAATATTCTTAAAATTTGAGATGATCCGGATTTATGAGGGAACGAGATGAAACATAAAAATATGACAAAAAAAGAGAGATATTCTAATACAATGGTGGCATCTTATCTCTGAGAAGAGATGTGACAGTTTTTCACATTCGCAAGAAGATGATTACAATGAAGCAAGAAAGGCATTTTAACATAAAGCATCAATGAGAAAAAACTAAACATTGAAAAACCTAACCCCAAAAGATGAAGAACCAAAAGGTATATGTTCCCTGGTGTGGTTAGTTTATACGTCAACTTCCTAAGGACGTTACATTTTTCATACGATATTTGTTTGGGGCACTTAGTAGCTCATCAGAAAGGTCTAGCTGAGAAGTACACATTATGAATGGCCTAGTTAAAAGCCTTTAGCTATAGAATTGGTTATTTCGAGCCAAAATAAATTTCGTTTAGGGCCTAAAATGTCCTCGAAAGTTCAGGACCTGAAAAACTGTAGAAAAACTAGCAAGAGGGAAACTATATTTTGAGCCAGTGGAATAGGTGGGAAGCCACCAATGTCCACATGGATTAGTCCTCCCTTCGTAGGAGGAAATTGTCTCCATTTCGTTGAGTTCCCCCATCAAATGGAGAAACTTTTGTTGAACTTCACGCTTGGTGATCCACTTTCCTTGGTGTAGTAGTTTCCCTACTTTGACAACTCAATTGAGTTGGATCTTATGTTAGTGGGTTCCCTTAACCTGTGTGTCCATGATTTTATCAATGTTTTCCTATTCCATGCAGTCAAGGTTGATCTATGTAGTTTCTCTTCATGCACTTCTCCCTCATGAAACTCATAAAATTCGGCCACATTGAATATTGGAGAAATATCAAAATCTTATGGCAATTCTAGCTTATATGAATTATAAAAAATCTTTCACAAAATTCAACATACTCTAATTTTGTTTTAATTTAGTTTACTGTGCATACCTATGGGAAATATTTATTTCCTCAAGTGTGCCATTACTAGCTCTCCTTCTTCAAAAAACTTTTTTCTTCTTCATAAATATGATCCATGTTTATTTTTGACATTTCTTTGTTGTAAATTTCTCTTAATATTCTCATGCATTTCATGTATACTCTTTGTAAACTAACTTGCATCAAAAATCCTTTTGTCCTCCATATTTGGTAATTTAAGCAAATAAACAACTCCTTTTGGTGACCTACCATAAAAAATATGAAATGGACTCTTTACCATGGATCTGTTAACAAAATCATTATAAGCAAATTCATCCTGTGCCAAGATCCAATCCTATTGTTCTGGATTCTCCCCACTCAAACTCCTTAAAAATATTTGAAGACTCTGGTTCACCACCTTGGTCTGTCCATCCATTTGAGGATGATATGGAAAACTATACAACAATTTTGAAGCCATATTTTTCCAAATTATCCTCCAAAAATGTCCAATAAATTTCATATCTCTGTAAAAAGTGATACTTCTTGGAAGTCCATGTAATATCATAATCTCTCTGAAAAATAAAACAACCGCTTTAGTAGCATCATTGGTTTTATTGCATGTAATTAAATGTTCCATCTTTTAAAATATGTCCACTAAAAAAATCACAAAATCATGACCACTCTGCATCATGGGCAGTCCCAAAACAAAGTCCGTACTTATATCTTCCCATGGCATATCAGGTATAGGTAGTGGTGTACACAATATGGTGTTTTGACTCTTTCATTTTTCAAGTTGGAAAATTCTGCAGCACTCAACAAACTTTTTAACATCCTTGTTGATGCAAGGCCAAAAATATATTTCCTTCACCAAAGTTGTGGTTTTATCACTGCCAAAATGTCAACCCAAACCTCCGCTATGAAACTCTTTAACAATATTCATCCAAAATGAACTATGTGGAATGCACAACCTTTGGTTCTTGAACAAGAAACCTTATTGAATATGAAAATCGAAATATATTGTCCTATCAATTCTCCAAGGCACTTTGCATGCTTTCCAAGCCTTTGCAAAATATGAATCTTTTTCATACAAATATTTCATACATTCCAAGCCAATAACTTCTACTCACAAAGTATTTGGAATCATTATTCTCCTACTTAGTGCATCTACAACTTTGTTTGACTTTCTACACTTGCACTTCAAAACAAATGAGTAACTTCACAAAAAATCTACCCATTTTGAATGATTTTGATTTAACTTACCTTGGTTATTGATGTACTGCAATTCCTTATGATAAGTAAATAAGACAAAATCCTTCATTAGAAATTAATGTCACTATTTCTTCAAAGCTTGTACAATTTCATAAAATTATTGATCATAAACAAAGTATTTTTCCGTAGCATCATTGAGTTTATCGTTGAAGAATGTAATCAATATTCCTTCTTGGCTCAAAATTGCTCCAATCGTTAATACACTTGCATCATGTTCCACTTGAAACACTTTATGGAAATCTAAAAGTGCCAAAACTAGTCGTTTAGTCACCTTTTTTGTAAGGTACCAAATCTATTATAATAGAAGAAAATAGAAATATTGCAGAGCATAACAACAGAACAATGAAATAAATGAAACATGTAACATCCCAGTTTTAACCCTTATGAACTATAATGTACTGTATAATTGTGACTTAGGCTGGTGAGACGGTAAAGTCGAAAAAGGGGCCAGAGAGCCTAGGAAATGTAACACTTCATATGCTTTAATAAAATACACCGGTTGTTGCATGACAGACAAGGACAAAAGAGATAGGGGGCTATGATTCCATGAGAGAGGGGGATTCAGGGGCCAAGTATTTTTATTATTATTTTATTTACCCATAATTGATTTTATGGAGAAAAGGGGTTACATGAGCTTCTTGGGGGAGGTCATGTGGTTCTTGATTTCCAATTTATTATATAAACCCATCTTTGGTTTGGATGGGGGGTTCACTTGTTCTTATTCATTCATTGTTACATATTTTACACTCTTCATTTTTGGGAGCCTCACCCTTGCTACATTCGTATGATCTTGGTTTGACCATGGATATGAATGGATTTGTGAGGGTGGCTTGGGGTGAAGTTAGGGGATCATTCTTCCCCTGGTTCGTCTTCTTCCCCTTGTTCTCTTGTTCTTATTCCTCTTCACTCACTACTGCTAGTCTGTGTGCTCTTTGGATGAGCGTGGAAACAAATGGAAGGAAGAGGAGAGCCATTGTTGAATGGTTGTAATGATATAATGATCATTTCATGAGGGAATGGATGCTTGTGTGCATGAACTTTATTATAGTTTGGATAAAACTGTCAAAAAATGTGAATCCTGAGAGTCCCAACATGGAGATTCTTGATCAGAAGCACTGGAGCCCTGGAAGGAGATATACATCCCAAGGGACTGCGTGGAAGAGAAGGGGGTCCATTCTCTTGGGTTATGTAGGCTAGGTAGAAGAGAGTTGGGTACCTTGGATTGTTGTGAGTGATAAAAGGCCTATGATATCTTGCATGCTAAAAGATCTGTTAGTATGATATTGATGACAGTTCGGATGGAATTGTCCACAACTGAGAGTCCTTGGAGTTTCCAATAGGGATATTTCCTGACCAATAGAAATGGAGCTCTAGGTAGAAATGGAACAACCTTGGGGACTGCATGGCAGAGAAAGGTGTTCATTTCTTGGGGTTGTGCAGGCTGAGGGGGAAAGAGAGCTGGAAATTAGGATTTGTTGTGAGGTTGGGAAACATGAGAGCTACTTAGCCAACTATTGTGTGTTTAGACTTGGCCTAGGACCCGTCCTTGTGGATTCATAGCCTTGACTCAGGGGTGACCTGTTGTTGAGAGTAAATGAACAGTAGTGTCTATGGTTGGGAGGAACGTCCTTGGTTTGCATCCAGTTGGTGAACATTTACTTGCAAAGATAAGTTCTCTCTGTGTTTTTTGTGTAATGTTTATTTCTGGTGTGTATTTAATTATCTCTTAGATATGCATTTTTAATGTGTCTGTCTGCTAGCTATTTTTTGTGCATGGCACATTGTTTATCTCTTTTATGTTGTGACATGGATCTTGATTAATGCATGTGGTTCTTTGATGCTTGTTTTTGGATTGAATGTTGTTAGAATTCGATATTTGTGTAGAGAACTGAGTCTTGGTATTGAAGCATTCCCTGTTTGCTGGTGGTTGGGTGTGTTGCATCCTGTTTAAGTGGCATAGCCCGGCATGAGGGTGGTTGGGTATGTTACAATTTGGTATCAGAGATGCTGGTTGAAACGTCGGGCTTGTATGGGCCAGATCTGTTGGTCAGAGTCTCGTGGTTGAGATCGATTTATGACGTTGTATTCGTAAATCTCATGAGGAATGGCATTGCAAAGTTCGCGTAGAAGCTAGAACATCAGAGATCCTTTGTAAGGTATCGAAGGATCGTGATCGTCCCTTTCGAATTTGGAAAAGATCGCCACTATGGGATCAAGAGAGATCTAGATCGTTGGATCGAAGGGCCGATGAGTAGGAGTCATCCAATGAAGGAAAAACCAGAAGTTGGGAAAGGTTAAGTTCCAGTCATCAAATCTATATTGTTGATCGTTAGTCCTCGATCGAGGCCAAGCGTGAAGGGTAATACTTCGTAACTTTATCTCTTCGATGATCTTGGTAGGAATGGAAATCTTGAACTGTCAAAGGTCGAAGTCCTGAAGTCTCATCGACCATTAGATGGAGCGGTGGATTTCAGGAGTGTTTAGGACTGTCAGATCTAGAAATCATTTGGGAGTATGGGGGTCGTCTGGAGCGAGAAACCTCAAAGTCCCGAAGTTCAGAGTTAATACAGACCATCCATTAAAGGTGACACATGTCGACAGATTGGCCAGTTCGGGAATTTAGAGTTCGGGAGAATCAAAGTGTGCTAGTGTGGAAACTCTTGAATCCCTAAGAGCCGAAGTGGTGGGGTATAATGATGTCACCTGGAGGTGATGTGGACCCTAAAAGGTTAAGCAGTTTGGAAATTCGGAGTTCGGGAGATCTGAGGAATGGAAGCATAAAATCTTCCGAAGCTCGAAATTACGAAGTGACATGGATCGGTGACATCACCTGGGATGACGTGGACATATGGGATATGTGCCAGGTGTCAGTTATTTTTGAACCTGTGGAATATTGAAATGTCAGTTAGAATGTGACACATGTCACCCATCTGATTGGGCCATGTGTCCTCTTCTAGTATTTCTCCACATCATGACAGATCATGTAGTATGGAGAATGGGCACTTAAGAGGAAAAAGATGTGGCAGTTTGCATTGGGTCAAGAACTCTTGAAGGCCTGAAGGTTTTAGTACATATCAACCATTTATTTGAGAAGGCACACAATAATAGATATCGTAGTCTGGATACTTGGTACTACGGGGGTTTCCAGATTTCTACCAATGAAATGTGTCGAAGCCCAAAGTCGCGAATGCATGAAGCCCATCGATTTAGGATCCCTTTGGGACATTTCTCAACCGTTAGATCAAGAAGTGGAAGGACGACATAAGAACTTCGACATATATCACTCTGGGGAGTTGAGTGACTTGATATTTGAAATGTCTCGAAGTCCCGAAGTAGTGAATTCACGTGGTCCGTTGATCTAAGACCCTCTGAGAGTTCTTGTGACCGTTGGATCCAAAAAAGGGAGAAGAGGTAAGTACTTTATAGGAAAACACTCAAGCTCTGACAAGATTTACCAAAAATCATAGCAATCCAGGTACCCAACTCTTTTCTACCCAGCTTGCACCACCCAAGAGAATGACCCCCACCCTCCTCTTCCACGTAGTCCCTCAAGAAGTCCTTCTCCTTACAGATCTCTAATGTAGCTGGTCCAGAATCTCCATGATGGGACTCTCATGAATCGCAGTTGTCAGCAAGGTTGGACACAGGCCACAAAATTCCAAACATGTAGGCCTTGATTCACAACTGGATTACACCAACAATCTCCACAAGCAACAAAATCATGGTTGTTCTTCAGTAGTTCATATTCCTTTCTCCAAACCAGACGCGAATGAGGAAAGATGAGTGAGTGAAGGAATGAATGGAGTGCAGAATCCTTGAGAGAGAATGAACAATGAAAAAATTGGGTGAATGAACATGTGATATGACGAGCAACAACACCAGAATGGGGATGAGAATGAGAGTGAGCGAATGACCAAAAAATAATGAGAGAATTATCCAAGAAGTTTACTTAAAAAACTTCCTCCATTAGAAAAAATGGGTTATTTAAGAAATGAAATAAACACTTATCCCCTCAATCCCCCTCTCTTGTGGAATCATATCCCCCTATAACTCTATTCCTTGTCCATCTAGTAGCCAACAAGAAATTTTTATTAATAATGATCACACATTACATTTATTAGGCACAATGGCCTTTTAATAATTGTTTGGGCACTCTAGCCTCTCAGTAATGTAACAATAACTTATTTAGTATGGGGGATCAAAACCTAGGGTGTTACATCCCCTCCCCATTATTTTGGAACTATCCTCAGTGCATATACAAAACATGAATCAAAATTCCAAAATTTATTCAAAAAGTTGTGGGTACTCTACCTGCATGGCATCTTCATTATACCCAGGTAACATCTTCAGGACCATAGCAGGTCCACTGAACTTTTACCAACTCTATAACTTGATTTTGGAGCATTTTGAATTTTTTGTCCAATATTCGCACTAGCTGGACCTGAAAGTCTCCCTCTGTCTCTACCTGAATCATATTCCAATCAATAACATGGTTAGGATCATGTACATATTTCTTTATCAAAGAGACATGAAATACATTATGCACTTTCATGAAAAGAGGCAATAAAAGCATGTATGGAACTGGCCCTATTCTATCCAACATCTCAGATGGACCACAGAATATGGCTGCCAGATTTGTACAACTACCCAACTTCAAAGAGCTCTTCTTGGGATTTACTTTCAAAAGAACATGATCCCCCACTTTAGATTCTCTTTCTGTCCTATGCTTATCTGCATAAAATTTCTGTCTATCTTGAGCTGCCTTTAAATTCTTCTTAATATTAACCATCTGGTCTTCCATATCCTTGAGAAACTATGGGCCAAGTACCATACAAAGCTTCAAATAGGATGATCTTCGATGAAGCTTGATACCCATTATTATAGGCAAACTCAACCAAGTGCAAGTAATCTTCGCACTTAGATGGATTATCCATCACATACATTCTTAACATGTCTTCAATTACTCAGTTCACCCTCTTTGTCTTCCCATCTAACTGCGGATAGTATGTTGTACTAAGTTTTAGATTTGTACCAAATCCTTTAAATAACCCCTTCCAAAAATTGAAAGTAAACTTTGTATGTCTATTTGAGACAATTGTCCTAGGTATCCCATGCAACCTAGAGATTTCCTTCATGTAAATTTCTACAATATTACCTTCTAAATGAGTTGTTTTCATAGGAAGAAAATGATTATCCATTCTCAATTTGTCAACCACTACCATGATTGAATTGTGTTGCCTTGTTTTCCTTGGAATTGTTTTTATAAAATCAATGGTTGTCACTTCCCGTTTCTTCTTTGGGATTGGTAATGGATGTAGCAACCCCGCTGGTTTCCGATGCTCAATTTTTCAGGATTTGACTCACGATATGATGGTTCTCTATGTTGGCATGTTTTTACAGGAAGAGTGTGCTTGTCATTGATGGAAAGAACAACAAAGACGATGGAAAACAGTAAAAGCATAATCTTAGGGTGAGAAGCCTTTGCAGTCTTCCGATCAAGAAATTGATCGTGTTGATTGTCTAATATTATGGATGTCAGTCATATGAGTGATCGTGGGCTTGAGGACCATTGGAGGATCATGAATGTTGGATATGAAATCTAGATCAATGACAGGGATGAATTGTAGAGAGCGAAAGAAGAATTAAACAACCTGCTAGTTCTAATCCCGCAATTGGTCTAGATCGTCAGATCTCATAAACCCAAATATCAACGATTGTGGCTGATCTAACAAATGATCATATTAAGTCTGATTAAGTCATTACCGTTGGATGTGTAATCACCATATCAATGATAGGGATAGATTACGGAGATTGAAAGGAGAATAAAATATCGTGCTATTTCCAATACCGCAATTAGTCAGGACCGTTAGATCTTATAGCCTTGAAGAGAGACAATTGTGGTTGACTCACCAACAATGTACTACTTCAAATTGTGGAGTTTTGGTGTTGAGTTAAATCACTCACAATTTGTGGTTCCACAACCATCCTTGATCATTGATCTACTTCGAGTGCCTTCAGAATCGTTGGATCACTTTTAAGTGGAAGGACGGGATAAGCTAGAAGAGAAGCACTGAAGATAGATCGAGCCATCGATCTAAGAACATGATTGATGAACAACATTTGGTTCACATCAAAATTTGTGAGGAGGTTACTGTTCAGGGAATCTCACTTCGAAAGAATTGGCAACTTGAAAGCCGAATTACCCGAAGCCCGAAATCTGAAATGAATAAGGACCATCGGATCTGGAGAAAATGCAATGACCATTAGACCAGGGAGAACCACGTCAGCATACCATGTCTACAAGGACATGTGGCATTCCAATTTGGAAGGCCACGTCATCAAGGGCACATGGTGCAATTAGACAATGACAAGTGTTAAGTTGAATCGACACTTCAAGTACATGCAAATCACGAATCTGAGTGAAACGTGGCAGCTACTCAACTCATGACACTTCAAAAAGTGAAGTAAGCAAGCTACATCACTCAGGGATATTTACTTTGAGAGTTTCATAACCAATAAATGTCAAAAGTCCTGAAGTATCAAAGGATGAAGGTCTGAAGTCGCTCTCAGTCGTCAATCTAAGGTACATTTCGGGAGTTAGGACAACCGTTAGATCTAGGAGAACTACAGATCTTATCTGTTGGATCTGAGAACTGAGGATCAATGTTCGTTGGATCCAAATATAAATGCATGAAGGTTAAGCCTTTGAATGAGCACATGAGAGAATACTTGTCAAAATCCCGAATTCCATCGTGAAGACTGACAGGTGGTGCACAATCCACAACTCCAAAGAGAATCACTTTGGGGGTTTGTGGTTGGGAAGGAAACTAGATCATTGAAGACTTGAGGGTCAAAGAAGATCCAGGCCTTCATTTTCCAGAAGAGCTCGTGGCAGAAATCTGTGCAGTTCGGGGAAAAACACTCCGGGAGAAAGTGAAGGAAGTTGTAATAAACCTCAAATCTACCAAATAAAAAAAAAATCCTTTTTGTTTATACATTCATCCTTGAATAGCTTCGATATTCAAGAGAGATAGGATTTCTATTATATTGCTTGATTCTAAAGGTTTTTCTAGAGTTCTTACTGTCGTCGACTAACATTAACACCCAACTTTAAGGTTTCCAAATCGACGATATAAGAAACGCCTACTCCATTTTTTCAAATTTATTTAAAGTCCTGTGATAACAATTAATTTCCTATCTCTGTGAACCTATAACCATTACCATAGGCTTAAACTACAACGATTTTGGGATTTCTGGCCTAAGCCTCCTATGTTAGACTATCCACGTATCCATGCCAAGAACCATCAAAGGACTTAGGTAAAAGTAGAGAGTTAAATTATACTCCTCTGTGAAATGTTTTAATACAATGTAATCAGACCAATTTAATTTAAAATCATTTGGATAAGGGTTAGTAGTTAGGTAAGGCCTTCTAGGTAAACTCAGAGTACGAGTCTACTATAAACCTCTACTCGTTTTAGCAATCCCACTCATCTCCACCTGTCCAAACTCTAGCATCAATTGAACACTGTATTAACTACATTCATTGTACTTTAGGGTTAAAGGTTTTCCATGAGTCGCATAGGCACTTCCTTAATCCGTATCCCATTGAATACCTATGGAGAGGTAGGTCTGACGAGCATTTAATCCTAGAGAGGGAATTAAAAGGGGTAGGGTGTATGCTAATGTCGAGTCCATCCCCTAACAGGTTATCCAACAAGGGTGTGCCAAGTCTATTTCATCACCTTGCCTTTTGTACCCACAACCTTTATTCTTAGAGGAAAGGGTTTTTCTAGTTTAATAAACTTTTCTTTTTGTCGTGGGGAGGTCCTCTGGAACCTAGCTTTGCGATGCTGACTCCCTGGCAAAGGGAAACAACTAAGAGGATTGCTTCTGAAGGGAACAAAATCTCTGTCTAACCAACTGGTAAGTTTTCATGTTATTTCTACATCTCTAGTCGTGGATGAGTGATCGAGTTCTCCTTCCTTTGTAATCACCATGGATTGACCTACGTGTCATAGTGATTATTTCTGACTATGGGTAACTATTCCCTCATTGCCAAATCTCAGGGAGAAGGGTTTTGGAATTTTCCTCTCTCCTGATAATTAGTTTCCATTATCGAACTGTCATTTGTTCAGGGTAGTTCGAAGGGCTTGGTACCTCAATCTTATGCTTTCTTGGTGCTTCGTAAGTAGTTTTCCTTTAGGGCTTACTCATACCACTCTCTTTTACTATGTTTGTATCATCTATTTGGTATTGTGTTTTCATGAGACCTTTCCCAAATTCGAGAGATTAAATGTATGAGGATGGGAATTCCTATTATTGCAGTGTATCCTTGTCCATACTGAATGAACTTCCATTCATAGACTCTAATTACCTGTCATGCTGGGTTTTCTACGAATGGTATTGAGTAATTCTTTTCCACCCCAACTCTATTTGTTCGTCTCTAAGAGTTCTTTCATGTATACCCCTTCATAGATTCTTTATCTAGATCTTGATTTGAACTGACAATTACTTATGGATCTTGTAATGTCTTATCGCAGTCTGTCATTAAATATTTCTTTTGTTAACTTGAGAACCGATTTCGTATTAAAATTTAGGTATTTTCATATTAACTATTTTTTATTTTAATTCCTTATGAGGATCCTGTCTAGTAAAAATCTCTCGCTTTGTTTGTACCTCAGTAACTAGAGCATATTCATCCATTGTTTAGTGTTTTGGAGGTTTGGTGTTGGAATTGTTATTTTATTTACGAAAGTTGTATTTTCTTGCATAACCTTTTTCTAGAACTGGATATTGAACTAAGGACGAGTCCCTGTTTGATCCGAGGGTACCCATCAGTTTACTCAAGTTTGCTCCTCCCCATTCGGTTTGGGGACAACCACTACTGGAAAATGGAGCACACCCTCAGCAATTCCAAGATAAGTACAGTATCTGTTAAGTGATATTCTATGGATACTTTCATTCATCTTCCTTTCGTATAGTTATAATGTTTTCGATGGTATATTTTTGCAGAGTTCTCGCCGGTGTACGGTTTCGGATATCCACGCCCATCCTTGGAAACCAAGGTATTCGGGTTCTGTGCCCGTAACCCTCTCCTTGTTATCCTTTTGGTTCTAGAGGAAGGGCATGGTCCTTTTGCAATATTTTTATTAACAATGTAGTTTATGTTCTAGTTTCAATATCGTAAGAGTAACCTGTCTTGGGGTAGTATTTCCTATCGTTGGAAACAACACAGTAAGGGGTATTTATTTGTTTCAAAACTAGATGAGATATGTAATATATTTCACAAAATAATTTCAAGATTTCCCTCTTGCTTACCTATAATAACATATTGTTTCTTTCATCAGTTTAATTTATTTAACGCCATGTTGGCTTCCTTAAAATTAGGATTTTGAATTGAATAAAGGAGCTTGGCTATTGCCGACTGTGTGTGTATCTCACCTGTAATTGACTCCAGAAATCATGATAGTAAATAAATTTGATTTGCGCCTATCCTTTGATCATGTCAAAGGATTTCCTCTTTGATTTCTAGGTGATTATGCTATTATTTACATAGTTATAAATTTGTTCAAGAGTATGTGTAAATCATGTGAAGTTTCAAGATGTCTTTTGTTTTCCTTGGGCCTTCATGCCTCTCATGATTAGTTCTAGTAATTTATCAGTATTAGCCGATTTACTCCAAAATTTAATTCTCATAATTTGATCTGTGGTCCCATAGACCAAATCGTCCTATAACTCTCCATTAAATACAATTACAGTTATCTCCTAATAATCGCGATTGTTTAGTTTGTACATGGAAGAATCTTATCCAAAATCTATACTTATGCTCATACTTTTGTATACCAGATAGTAAGTATATGACCATATATATATATATATGTATACATTATTTAATTCACACTTGCATTGCATACATATGTAACTCCAACCTACAATAAATTTATTCGTGGGGGTTTTCCTATAGTGTTTTATCATGTTCATAGAAGTAATCCAATTTACATAATTTATTCTTCATGGAGTTTGACCAGGCTTATCCTTTCAGTTAGTAAACTTACAGATGTTAGTATTCATAACATAAATAGGGTGCAACAAAGATAATCCATTCAGAACTAGTATATAACAACAATAAGATGTGACAAAGGTAATCCATTCAGAATCAACAATAAGATGTAACAAAAGTAATCCATTCATAACTAGTATAGGAACATTCTAGTAGTTCCTAAGTTCAATAGTATGCATTGAATATTTCATCTCTAGTATTATTTCTATTCAGAATTAACAAATGCATTCTATCAAGTGTTTAACCCTATAACACTCAACAAGAGAAGGGGGCAGAATAACATATCTGAAATAATGTGCGAAAGACAAAGGGAACAACCACGTTCCTCCCAACCGTAGAACTGGGCAGCCAAATCACTTTCCTGGTTCACCCACTAGCCTGACCATGAATCCATGAGGGTGATTTTCAGGGGCTAATGGCCAAATATCTGATTTTCCACTTGTAACAATCATTCCAGAGGTAGTTCCAACATGTTCCCCACTCATGGAGTCATGGTCAGTTGATTTTAACATGGTTGTTCCATTTGTCCTCCTGCAATCAATATCAAATATTATGTTTTCATACAAGTGTCATAGTCAAATAGTTAGTTGGGTCAAATCAGATCTCTGCCCAATAGTCATAATAATTTATTGCAATTATCAAATCCGAAATTCGGAATTGCCATAAATGGAAAAAAGTTTCCAAATTCAATTTTACTAAAAACGGAATAATTTTCCAACAAATTTTAAATTCAAAAAATACTTTATTTTTTGGGGGGATGTCACATCCTTTCCCCCTTCAAAAAAATCCATGCTCCTCAGTGTTCATTCCTTTCTTCGAACAAGATTGGATGAGATTTCCGGAAATCTCCCTCCAACTCCCAAGTGGCCTCCTCAGGACTAAAGTGCTTCCATTGCACCTTTACCTGAGTGACAAATCTGTCCCAAAGTGTTATTTCTCTCCAGTCTAGAATACATAGGGATTCCACCTAGAACTTTCCTTCAGGTTCCACCTGCACCAAGTTCCAATCAATCATATGAGTTGGGCCATGAACATACTTTTTCAACAAAGAAACATGAAATAAATTATGAATTCTTAGATTAGCTGGAAGTGCAAGTTGGTATGCTACAGGTTCAATTCAAGCTAGTATATTGAAGGGCCCACAAAACCTGGGTGCCATCTTGGCATAGTTTCCTAACTTCAGTGAACTTTTTTGGGCTTTGATCTTCAAATAGATATGGTCTCCCACTTGAAATTCCAGGTGTCTTCTTTTTTTATCTGCATAGCTCTTTTGTCTATCCTTTTCTTCTTTTAGGTTTTGTTGTACCTTCCTTACCATGTTCTCCATTTCTTGGAGCATCTCTGGTCCAACCATGAGTCTGTCAACCGAGTTATCCCAGCTAATTGGAGTCGTACACTTTCTGTTGTACAGTACCTCGAAAGGGATTAACTTAGATGAAGTTTGGTACCCATTGTTATATGCAAATTCTACCAAGTGTAGATAGTCTTCCCACTTGTTTGGTTTTGTTCTTACGTACATGCAGAGCATATCCTCTATGATTTAGTTTGTCCTTTCGGTCTGTCCATCCATTTGTGGGTGATAACTCGTACTGAAATTCAAATTAGTATTTATCCCTGCAAACAATTCCTTCCAAAAAGAGGATGTGAATTTTACGTCTCTATCTGAAATCACCATTTTAGGAATACCATGTAGTCTAAAAATTTCTTTCATAAATATTTTAGCAATGTTTATAGATTTAAAAGTAGACTTTACAGGAATAAAATGCGTTGACTTACTGAGTTTATCGATTACAACCATAATAGAATCATTCTGTCTCTAAGTTTTTGGAAAACCTGTTATAAAGTCCAGCGATATGGTCTCCCATTTCCATTCTGGTACTGGTAATGGTTGTAATAGGCTGGCTGGATATCAGTGTTTGGCCTTAACCTGCTGACAATCTTGGCACCTAGCCAAGTATTTTGTTGTGTCTCCCTTCATATTAGGCTAGTAAAATAGTTTCCTAAGTGTTGTTATCATTTTATGGTATCCTGGATGGCCAGAATATGGTTTCTTATGCACTTCATCCAAGACTATTAACTTTAACTCTACTGAATCTGGTATGTAAAGTCTGTTTTAAATCATAATAGTCCCTTCTTGTCGATACTTAGATCTTGTTTATCTAAGTTTGCAGTACTGTTTTGTAATTATGCCATTATCTTAGTGTAGTTTTCAACGTTAATACCTATCGTCCTTATTCTTTGTTCTAGGTCACTTTCTTACCTAGTGATATTTATCTCAAATAACCCATGGACTCTTCTTCTTAAAGCATCTGCTACCTTATTTTCCTTACCCTTGATATGTCTGACTTCGAAGTCGAATTCGCTCAAGAAGGCTAACCATCTTGCTTGCCTTGCATTAAGATTTGGTTGGCTAAACAGATATTTCACACCGCTATTATTCGTCAATAGTAGAAATTTTCGGCCCATTAAGTAGTGTCGCCACATTTTTAAGGCGTGTATTACCGCCGCCAATTCTAAGTCATGAGTGACATAATTTTGGTCATGTTCTTTTAATTTTTGGGACTCATAACAAATCACATGTCCTTCCTGAGTTAGGACAGCACCTAGTCCTTCTTTAATCGCATCGGCACAGACGGTAAGGTCTTTATCAGGGTCTGCTACCTTCAAGATGGGTGCAGTTGTCAATAATTCCTTCAGCTTGTTAAAACTGTCTTGGAATTTTTGTGACCAGTTAAACTTGGTCCCTTTATTTTGTAATGACGTGATAGGGTAGGATATTTTGGAAAACCCTTCTATAAATCTATGGTAATATCCGGTGATTCCCATGAATGACCAGATATCTGCTACATCCTTAGGTACTGGCCATTCTAAAATGGATTTGATTTTCTCAGGGTCTACGACAATGCCTTCTGCTGAAATTACATGTCCTAGATATTGTATTTCCTTTTGATAAAAGCCACACTTATCAAATTCGGCATACAGTTTGTGTTTCCCCAATGTTTCTAGAACTATTCTTAAGTCTTCTTCAAGTTCTTCCTCTATTTTAGAATAGACCAGAATATCGTCGATAAATACTACTATGAACTTGTCTAAGTACTGGCTGAAAATACTGTTTATCAAGCACATAAATGTGGCCGGTGCATTAGTGAGTCCGAAAGGTATGACTACAAATTTGTAGTGTCCATATCTTGTTCGAAAGGATGTTTCATTTATATCTTCGTCCCTTATTCTAACTTGATGATAACCAGATCATAAATCCAATTTTGAAAAGATCTTGGCCCCACCTACTTGATCAAACAGGTCGTTTATCCTAGGTAAGGGGTACTTGTTCTTAATAGTCATTTTATTCAATTGTCTATAATCGATACAAAGTCTTAGAGTGTCGTCTTTCTTTTTCACAAAGAGGACCGGTGCCCCCTGTTAGAATATAGAAGATTGTGCTCGTTTACCATTGACGATACCCTCATCACCCAACCATAGGCTGAAGCCACCCTCCGAGCACCTTGACCTTCACAGAGAAGAGAATCCTGGTAGAAATCCAATAGCCAAGAGAGACTAATGCACCAAGCAATAATAGAACCCAAGATGATACGATAATCCCACCCAGAGGCTAGCGCACACCTTCCCAGAAACTTGTGCACAAGCTACAATTGCACCTGTGCAGATCCAGTTCACTCTGCAACTGCTGAGATGAGAATAATGAGAACTGGAACCCTGTATTTATAGTAGTCTGGGCAGTTTAACTAGGGCCAACTTCTCCTTCTGGGTATTAATAAATTCATATTAAATATATTTATGTAGCCAACAACATGTCTAGGGTTTTCTTCATTTCTTTGCTTACTTACGGAGTATTATAATCTCGTCATAGGTCACAATAGAGGTTCATACCTCTCGAAGGTACCATAATATTAACACTCCCTCCTAGATAGGGAGGTATGTTCTTGAGAACAATAGACCATTCAACTGGTAACAACACGATCACCATCATTATTATCCAACTGGATAATCTCCTATGACAACTAGTACAATATCAATTGACAGAACACACCTGTGTCTATTCAGGTAGTACACAACTACTCAAACCATGACACATAGTCACAGACAGTGGAACAAATCCACCGCAGTAGTATATCTCTACTGTCTAGAGACAAGCAATCTCCAGGCCAATCTTTCACTCACATCTATGAGTTCTGAAAGAATATCTACCTCATGAACAGTGGAACATATCCACCACAGTAGTTTACATCTACTGTCATATATTATTCATAACAAACATCGGATAGAAACCTACATAGAAACAATGTTATGATAAAAACGGAATCATCTGGGCCAATATTTCACTCATGTCTATGAGATATGAACGAATATCTGCCCTCGGTATAGAACATTAGCAATGGGCTATCTACCCCATTCTTCTCAAGGAAGAAGGATTATTTCTGATTTCTGAGCCTGGACCATTCCTCACCCTGGGGCATTCTTCCTACACTAGTCAAAGTGCACCCTAGACAGAATGTATAAACCCTAAGGAATGTTTGGACCATTCCCCACCCCGGACCATTCCTCCTACACTAATCAGAGTGCACCTTGGAGAGAATGTATAAACCCTAAGGAATGACTGTCGTGGACCATTCCTCCTACACTAATCAAAGTGTTCCCTAGAGAGAATGTACAACCCTAAGGAATGTATGTCCCTGATTGCTGAGCTTGGACCATTCCCCACCCTGGGCCATTCCTCCTACACTAACCAAAGTGCGCCCTGGAGAGAATGTATAACCCTAAGGAATGATTGTCCAGACCATTTCCTCCATTAACCATAAGAGGAAAAGACTGTCCTGCATCAACCTCAAAAACAGACCATTCCTCATGTTAACCACAATGAGAAATCATTGTCCGATGAGGCAGGTCAGTCTTCTTCAGTAACCCTCAAGAAGAGAGACTGCCCTAGACCACTCCCCATGTTAACCATAATGGGAAGTCAATGTCTATGATACATCAGCAATCAAACTACCTCCCATGTTAACCACAATGGAAAGTCATTGTCCGTAAAAAATCTCAATCTACTTTTCGAATAAGAAAGAATCTATCCAATCTGGACTATTTTTCAATTACAAAGATAAATAATATTTTCAGTGCTCCCTCCTAACTGGAGAGTTATTTAAATCA
>SNQJ01S0024910.1:9247-27523 GCA_010110895.2 Picea sitchensis
TCACTTTTGCCAAAAGTGACCAAATGTACTTTATCCAAAGTCAAAGTACAAATAGACATAAAGTACTAGAACAAAGTGCTATAAACCTTCCCACATGTGCTAAGGAGGACAAAACACATGGGGAACACCTCCTCAGGTACAAATCTCAACAATCAACAACACCAGACAGGCACGATTTTTGAGACAGTCGCACCACAATTAATGTAGTGACAGTCGTACACAGTACGGATTTCTTTGCACTGAAATCAAGGAGTTGTTTACAACTCATTTTGAGGCTATGTGTGGGCACAAAAATTGAGATAAGTCTGTGCATTAATTTATGAAGAAGACTGATGTAAGAAATTATTTCTCAAAGCTCTGCAAACAATAAAATGACCCTGTCTCACTGGTTTTCCCCTTGTGGGTTTTTCTAGGGTCGAAGTTAGACCAAAAATCTTTGAGTTAAAGTTTCTTGGTGTGTTTATTTCTAAGTATTTTGTTGTAGCAAACTTCATGTGTTTTCTTTTCACGAGCATTAAATTTTCTGCTAACTAATTTGCAACCTAAATTTGCAATGTGGGTTGGGCATTAAACTATGTGTCTCATTGAGACTTGAAACCCAGTTGGGGTCTGAAATTTCTACACAGACAACACCACTGAACAGTATCCAACCGGCAGTGAACTTGTATATAATGAATAATATTCAACACAGTAGTAAACAGTGATAATAACCCGCAGTAAAAGTGTCAAACAGTTCCCAAAACCAACAGTAAGATAGTATCCAAATCAAACCAGCAGAAACCCTCAAAGAGGTTGTTGTCCCAATTAATAATTCTGATAACAATACACAAAATTGGACTGCTCAGCAGTCACTCAAACAGTTTTCCCTACAAACATCAAATTCTGAGAGTTATTATAAGTTACTAGCCTAGACAATGAACCTAGTTATAATAGTAGCTCGACATTGTTGCTCTCGTGCCAAATCTGCATTCCCAGCTGTCGATTAGGGTTAGATCACCTTCTTTAGCCCTGTGTCGCTACCTCTGCTAGCTCTTCAAGCCCTTGGCCTGTAGAATATAGAACAACAACCCTTCCAAGAAGCTTCTTGACACCCTCAACAGAGCTCGGCCTCCCACCAGCACCCTTTTCCAGTCACTAATCACTCAAAGAGAAAACCAACTACTGTAATTACAATAGGGTTGAGCTAGGGTGAGGCTAGCCCACCAAACCTCAGCAAGGATAGGTTTAAACAACCCTCTAGAATGCCTGAGGCACCCGCCTCCAAGTCAAAGACAGAAATCCTCCTCAATCCAATCGTGCTCTTCCAAGTGAACCTCTCTTCTACTTATATCGTTGCCCCTTAGCTCAATTCCTTCTTTGTGGGTGACTTACCTTCCAAGTCAAGTCGGCTTCCTTATGTTTTAAGCCCAAGGTCAATCCCCAAAGGGTGAGTCATTTCCCCTTGGTGCCCCCTTTGGCTTCCATGGCTCCCGTATTGTTGGGGACTATGACCTACGGGGAGCCACCTAAGCCACTTCGTCCCTCCAACGATGGGATTCAAAGGGGAGGGGATATGACAAGTATCGACTTTGATGTTTTTTTTTTATTTGGCATCCACTACATCATACATATCAGTGATTTCTTCATATTCATGTGCCATTGTGTTTATCTAATGTTGTGGTTGCTTTATATGTTTAAAATTTTGAAAAAAATGAATATATTTGTATTTTTTAATGTTTGTCGTGGTTTTCCGATTTTTTCCAAAACAATGTTTTCCGGACCCTCGCCGACTTTTTGTCGATGACGACTTTTTCAACATTGGAAAATATTGTACATGTGGCACATCTACTTTGTATTTTATGTATGACTTGACATAGTCTCCTTAGTTAGTTGGAAGACAAGTCAAATGCGAGATCTCCTAGGCTAGATCTAAGGACATGAAAAATATTATTGAATGATATGGTTGATGAAGCCTCCTCTTTAAAAGTGGCTCCTCCTCTCATTCCAAATTGTTGTTGTTGTTGGCTATTTTTGAGAATATAATTTTGTTGAATATCTACCTATTGAGGAATTGGTGTCAATTTTTGAGGCTTTTCTATCTTGGTTTTCTATTTTGGTGCATTAAAGGTTGATAGTGAATGTTCAAGACTACTACAAGCTTTCAAGGTCGATCCATTTGAGGGGTAAGACTACCACTTGGAAGGAAAACATTTTGGGGTAAATCCTCTCCTCCTTCCTTTGATAGTTTGATATTTGCTTAATTCCTTCCTTTGGCTATCCTTTGAAACCCTAGCAAGGGTATTGGTATTTTTATCAAGCTCTAGTTGATCTTGTTGGTGAAGGTGCTCCCTTATGGACCCCTTCTAGTAGGGCCTTGGTCTTCATAGTTTATCTTGATTAGATAGGACACTATTCTTTCTTTTGGGTTCTAGTCTCTTAGCCCCTATGTTAATGGATCCGTGGGGTTGGGGGGCTGGATCCGTGGATCCCCGAATCAAATACAGATTTAGATCCAGATCCGCCTAGGATATGGTCAATCACGCACTGTTACCGTCAGCAAGATTCGTATGGGTTAGTGTTAACTCATTAGTTGGTTCCTTCTGTCTCGTGCTCCACATTTAAGGGATTAAACAATGAGAGTGTGGGTAACGAGTCACACGGGATGGGGTTGGTGGTGAATAAAGTGAAGCAAGGAAGGCACTTTCGTTGGGTCTATCCTTAGTCGATCTCCACCAACCATGAATCGCAAGTAGATAATCTCTCGTGGTAACATAGAAGATTCGGCAAAGGTCACAAACTGTTACACGGTCGACAAGATTCTTCCACGGCAAGATCGAAGAGTCGACAAAGGGGTGTGCCAATCGGGGGCAAGAGTAATTTATTAGCCAGCCAGAAATGAATTCAGACAAAACCAAATTAATGCAAAGGTTATGTTTAGTTAAATTATGGTTTATGTTCAATTAATGCTTATGTTTAATTTATGTTTATAACTTTATAATAGTTAATGTCATATTTTACATTATAAATAAATACATTATTAATGTTTAATACTTATAAATAATAAATTAAATTATTAATGTTTAATAATAATTATGTTTAATGCTTATGTTTACATTATTTATGTATAATACTTATAATTTATAAATAATAAGTTATTTCTCAGCTTATCGATCTAGTATATTAACTATTTTATGTAAGTATTACATATTACAAATATTTTAAAGTTCATAGTTTTTATTTCTAAAAAATATAAAAATATATTTATATTGTTTGTACTTATCTTTTCCTCACAGTATCCGGATCCTAGCTTTTCAAAAAACTAGCAGATCTGTATCTGGATCTCGATCCTAGTAACTTAGCTTAGCCCTAATCCTTAAGATAAAATAGACCAAATTTGAAAAGGGGTTTTCTTCTTGACCCCATAAACCCTGTTATCGCACAATTTGTACTTGTCCAAATCCCAAGGCAAGTGGATACAGAATTGCCATAACTGAGAATGACCTATCACTGTCACCTTAATAGGAAATCCCTTTCTATTTAGGAGTATGTCAAGACTACCCCAGGAGAGACGTCCCCAGTGACCTGGGGGTTTGAGAAGGCTAAGGGCAAATGACACAAGGAAATTTTTCCCCTCTCACAGATCACACAAGATAAAAGGTTCTTCAAGTCTTATTGAAGATGAAGCAAATAAATAATATTGTGTACCTTCCCAGAACAAGACAACAAGGCAAAAAGGGGCACTTTCCAAGTACCAAAATGATGTTAGTGCTTCATAAGACAATGAACTCTTAAGAAATGTACTAACTGATATAAAATTGCAGCAATGTAACAGTTTATAACAGCAATAAGAAATTTGCAACAGCCACAAGATTTGTGCTCTAAAATGCTTGAATAAAGACTTGAAATAATAGCTTTAACTAGGCAATTTGATAATAAATAGTCACAAGCAGTTTTAGCAACATCTAGCTAGCATAACATGTCACTTTTAGGATTAATTTGCTGTTGTTAGATAGTTGTAGCAATCTTTTGCAACAGCAGCAAGTAGGTTAATGATTTAGGCTAATCTAAGGTTAGTAGAAATTGGTAGGTGTTCAAGAGAAGAGGTTCTGAAAATTGTTTGATCAATCAACACTTGTAAATGGTAGACTAGTGCCTTTCTAGGGTAATGGAGTCAATGATGGCAGCAGCAAGTCTTAGAGGAAAATAGCAATGATAATGTTTAGTCAAAGGGGATGTAGAGGATGAGAGAGGTGTTGGTAGCCCAAGGCCTCAAAAATCCAACTCCTAGAAATAATTGCTACAAAGTAACAAAAGTTAGGCCCTAGCGATTTCTCTTTTCCTTAGATAAATTTAAATAAAATATGCAATGGGCAAGGAAGTAGGGTTACTAGAGTGCTACAATGGTAGGGCTCTAGTATCTACTTCTAGATAGGTGTGTTTCAAGAAATTTTAACAAATGGAACACTATAGAGAAAAAAATAGTAACGTATGTCTTTCTACTAGGGTTTCAAGCTATGTTATCAGAAACACAGGGGTCAAGTTCAGGATCCGCAAATCCCCAGTTCCGATACGGATCCAGATCTGGATCCCGCTGGATCCGCGTGGGATCCGACAGACATCCGTTTCTAAAAAATTGAACCGTATCCCTTGTGATGGAGGTGGATCCGGTGACAACAAATGTAACACGCGCGGATTTTTATGGGTCTCTCCAGCTCTTTACGTGTTTATTTATGTATAGTTGTGAAGGTTGCAATCAACCAGATTCAAAGGCCCGTCGAGTGAAGATTTGATTGGGTATCCTTTGGAAAGTATTTCATAGAGAGTAGAGAGTTGTCGGGTATTTTAAACCTTAAGAGATGACAAGGATCTCAACAATGTCTTTGAATGGACCAACTGATTTGGAAGATAAAATTTATTAATATTAATATTTTAATACAAAGGTCCCGCATGTAACAAGGATATTAATATTAACTTTATACAATTAAATTATTAATATTAACTAATGTATATAAGGGTTATCCATATAAGTTTATAAAAACTAATGTATATATGTGGTTATCCATATAATATAAAATAATTTTTAACTTTTGAGAGAATCAACATTATATAAGAGCATATATATATATATATATATATATATATATATAAACCAAATTATAATGTATATATTATATATTAAATAGGAACTTTATAAATAATTAATGTATAATTAGCTATTATTTATAAGCATTATACATCAATTGTAATTATATAAGTATTGTGGATATAAATTATGTAATTTAAATTTCTATATTTAATTTTATATAAGTTTTATTTTAAAAAATTATAAAATTATTTTTTGAGTATTATTTGTACTGTCAAGCCTCCACAGAGTCCTGGGATATTAGTTTCTTTTTCAAAAATCTAATCTAATTTGTATCATCCAAGATCCTAACTTATCCATATTGTCCAATCCCAACTTAGGCTCACAAAGCACTCTTATAATCTGAAGATGAAACAAGTAAATTAACGATAAGCATTCATTCACAACAAAGAAATGCAGAATTTCCTGTTTCATTTTCACTGTAGTTTAATCTGCTAAAACTTGGAAGTTGAAGATCCCACATGAAAATTCACAAACATACCAAGACCTGCCTCCAAGAAGTAAAAATTAGATTTCAAACCACACCCTAAAAGAGGCTCAATTTCACCACCACTTCTAGTATTGGAGCGGAATTCATGAAAAAATGATAGTTTTATATCTCTATTTATACAACAATTATGACCTTTAATTCACCTTTTAGGCCATCAAGTTTACATGTAGCTAAATTGCATGAAAAATCCAAATTTTTACATAAATTATAATAATTAAAACTTAAATCATTCTAGAAGGGTGACGCCATGCCCTTCTTAGTGTGATGCCAGCCCTCCGTGAAATCGCCACCCTCATTCAGATTGGCCTTCTGCCTGGATATTTTCATACGTACACTTAGCACACACTGCTCCCAAAAATGCTAATCTTGGATTTCTTGTGTGACATCTGATAATGCAATGGTGGACATCATCGCCTCCAAAGGCCACCGCCCAGTGGAAGAGAAAGGATCCCCCGGCTTGTGGGGTCTCCAAAGGTTCCCAAGTGGAAAACGTCCCTTCCTTTTCCTCAAAAAGTCTCTAACATCTCTCTCTACCTAGCTATCGGGTCACAAATGTATCCATCTGGTGGTATTTTATCTCTATGGAGGTCCAAGCTAATCATCTCTCCATGATCTAAGTTGCACTTGGGACCTGAAACGACATTAAGTTTCCAAACAGTACTTCATAACACAACAAGCTCCTCAAAAATGGAACGTTTGGGAAACGCCAGATATATAAAAATTAAAAAATACATATAAGAGTATATAAGATAAAGAGAGTATATATATATATATATGTATATATATATATATATAGTTTTAAAAAAAAATGTTAAATTATATTGCAAGAAAACATAAATGATACATACCCATACTTGAAGCTGTCAATGTCCACATGTTGAATCTTCACAACCTCTTGCTAATGAGCGTGGAGAATGAATGAATGTAAGTGGTTTTCTGCTTAGCAAATGAAGGATATTTGTGGTTTTGGCTTTTATATTCAGAAGTTTTTTTTAATTAAATCAAAACACATAAAATCATCTTCATTCTAATTAGGGAAGGCCAAAAAGGCATTAACTAACATTAACGGGAAGTTTGGGGCCCCATCACTTTTATTTTGCTCAAGTTTCCGAAACTATGGAAACCTGCTCATGGGCAGATGTCCTCGAACGCTTCATGCCACTGTGATTTTGATTTTTCGAGAAACGCCAGACGGTGACGTCGGCATTTTGTCAGATTTGCAGAATTCTCACAGTTCAAAACAGTAGGGGGGAGGCATTTTGGGTAACATAGGTCTATATGTAATGGTTCACCTGCATGGTCTCACAAAGAATAATAAGTATAATTCTTCCATGGGCCCATAAGTCACAGTGATCATAGCAATGTCATTCACATATAATAATCAAATTACCTAAACAAGTGCATCAAACTCTACCTTTACAAATGCTCAAAAGATGTCATGCAATTTAACAAGTCAGTTTGGAGATGGTCTCAGGATGTCCTATTTGGGCTAATCCTCCCTAAGTTTTGAGGCTTCCCAGATGAATAACTTCTAATCTTAGGCTCAAGTGGCAGTGGAAAGGATGTAGGGAATGTTTTAAGGGGCGTGCAGATACTGTATGTAGAAATGGTAGGCTTGCCTGTGGTGTCAGTGGGAGGGCGACGTAGCACTGCCATGGATGCCTTTGTTTTCCAGCCCATTCAATGCCTTTTACCATTTATTCGTATTGTTTTTTCTTCAAGAAGCAAATCAGGGGACACTGCCCTAGCACGGTGACCAGATATCAACAGTGTCACCCACAAGTAATTTCAAGGAAATGAGAAGGCTATCTCGTAATGACACCCCCTTTCTCTTAGCTATGCCACCAAGAGCTACTACTCTAGTTTGGTGACCAGATAAATAATAGTGTCATACCGCCACATGCCTATGGATCTATAATGACTCATGATGAGACTTCCCCATCCACCAACTAGACCTTGAGTTTTATTCTATCTTATGGGTCCCCTTTTCTAACTAAGAATCCATTTATTGCTTTCTGAATCCTGTGGCAAAGAAACTCAGCGTTTTGAGCTTTTAGCGCGAATTTTGCTACCATTTTTACCTTCTGGGTCTTTAGGCCCTTCTTCCCACAATGAAAGGTATAACCCTTCCTAGTGTGGCAAACTCAATGTCTGAACCATGTGGTAGGGGAAGATGAGAGGGATAATGATGAAAAATGGTAAGTATGTGTGTGAATGGTACGATGAACTTTCAAGAGGACCTCCCGATAGAAAACATATCCCTAAGGGAGACCCACTTACAAGGGTGCAATGTCAACCACCAAAATAAAATGGGGAAAGAGCATAATTTCCAAGCAAACGTTATGAAATAAAGGGAGAGTTCAAATTCCTAACATATTCAAATGACTTCAAAAAATCAAAGCATTATGTCATGATTATACCCCACCTGCCATATCATGAGCAAGACTCACTACAACTCTCAGATCTATAGCAGTGGGATGGATGTTGTTGTTGTTGATAGATGGGATGTAATGAAGAAAATATGGTCCCTCCCTCGAAGCTAAGGGGCCAAGCTCAAATCTTATGGCTCTCAGTACTCCATGTCTAGGACCTGTGGGCCTCGAGACATAATCTCCTTAGTTATCCCTAGGATAGGGGATAACAAGCCCTAGTTCAAATAAGGCACTTGTCTTCTCCCAACAACCAACCAAAATTACAAAATCCAAAATTCCTTTCTTTTATTTTTGTTTAGAAAGAAATCTAAGGAAAATTATTGAAAACCATTAATTAGATTTATTTCCTAGTCTAGCATATAAATTTAATTGCTTATTCTATTTTCTAGATAAATAATAATTTATCAATGTCCGACTGATGACCACAAAAGTAGGTCAAAGGGACTGTTGAGTACAATGAATGTCATTACAAAGCAAAAGTACCCTAGATCAAGTTAGTGTTTGAGCTTAAATTCTTATCTTAAAACCCTAAGAGGCAAATTGCCTCCTTAGATTTCTGCTTTAAAGGTTTATTTATCTTCTTTGGGCTGATTTTAAAGTTTGTATTAATCTCGAAATTGCACAAAAAGAGGAAAAATCAGATTTACATAAACCCTAAGTCTAGGTTTTATGCTTCTAAAGAATATCTTGAACTAGACTTAGCATTTATTTCATTTACTAGAAGGTTGTACCAAGCTTATTCTTCATTTCTGATGGTGAAATTCATCTCTAGTTGGTGTTAATTGCATATCTTTTACTTGGAGATTTTTTTGATAAACCCTAGACAGAATTTACCTTTCATTTCAAGTTCTTGCTTAGTTACATTGATATATTTATTGTGAACTTGATTCTAAGTGGTTTTGGATTACTATTATGTTGCATATCATACAACCCTAGCTAAATGTTCAAGACGTCTAGCTTAAAGGTTGAAAGATCACTCTTGGATTATTGTTTCTCTAACTTCAAATCTGGAATTCTGCAATAAATCATTAATAAAATGGATTTGGAGGTTAAAGACAGCCTTGAGCTTGTCTCTAATCAAGCATCTAATTGATTTCCACCTAAAGCACATCACACGTAGTCAATTTATGCCAGACGATTTCATCTCTTGTGGTTTTAATTAGCTTGAAATGTTTATTTCCAAGTAGCTTCTTCTAAGTGTCATTTTCTTGAGATGTTAATCAAACTAATGCAAATCCGAAGATTGTCCTTCTTGCATACTTTACAATCAGATTTGGCATTATCCACTAGCTCCTAACTCATAATACTTTAAGTGGATAATTGTGGTTTCATGCTCTTGTCATTGAGGTATTGTCTTAAAGCATTTCATCACTTGTTGTTAGAATCCTTGTATCTTTACATTGTCATATATTTGTGGGATTCATTCATTGAAGTAAAGAGATTTACTTAAGTTCTATATTGATAGATTAATTCACTAAAGAGATTAATTCATAAGCTTTCCTAGATTAATTCACTAAAGAGATTTACTTAAGTTCTATATTGATAGATTAGGGATACCCCCCTTGGCCCTTGGGAGTTGGCCTAAAGAGAAGGGAATATTGCACTGAGGTGATAGTAGTGCAATTCACATCCGTTGTCCCACAGTAGCATCCGCAGTTGAACTTTCCACTTGGATGCTAGTTTAGGTAGTAACAGGTGGCATTGGAGAGTCCTAGCTTGTGATAAGCTTGAAAGACCATCTTATACCAACTTTTGATAAGCTGTTGGTATGTACTTGTAACTTCATTCTTATGTATGTAGGAAGTGCACATTGTTGTCCAAACTTTGTGTACTTGCAGATATGATTTTCAGCTTATATATTATCATGATGAATGAGTAGCTTCCAGTGCTGGTTTGGAATGCTGCGTTATCAAAAACAGTTAACAGATTTTGTTGAGTGATTATCATTTGACAAATATATAGAAGCTAAGAGGGCAGATTTGTGGCTGTAACAAATCTGTGGTTAATAAGTTGTTTTCAGATCTCGTATATGTTGGGATTTGTGCTGTAACGACTGGAAACATAGTTCCCTTGAAGCACAATTGTTCAGTCACTTCAGTGTTTATTTTCGTGAGCTGCCTTATGTGTTTGGTTGGACAGAAATGAAATATATACTGCAGTAATTTGTACTTCAGATTCAGCTCTAAGGCTGAAAGTTCACAGGAAATAGATCTGGGGAACCTCAAGGTTGAGGTGAAAATTTATGAATTTGCATAAGAAATGGTTTCTTGAAATTTCCACACTAATCGTATAATGACAACTGTGTAGTGATCTACACCTTAAGTTACAGTGGGGTCTTAAGCACAACATTGAGTAGCTTGGCTTCCCAAGGAACAAAGCTTGACTGTATGACCAATCAAAGATGAACAAGAAAAAGAATGTGTGGCCACAAATATAGCACCCCTATCTCATACTTGGTACTAAGTTTATCATCGTGTTTGTAAAATAATGGATGAGGATTCATAATTGACACACCAGGTGTATTCGTAAACAGAAACGAATACATAATAGATGCCTCCAAACTTGTATAAAGAAAGGTAGCATAGGTACGCAACTTGAGGTTCCTTCTTGCTCTGGTATATGTCATATGAGAACTGCATTTCAGTGATAGGGACTAACAATAGGCATACAATCCATTATTGTAAGGTCCACCCATCAGAAGAGGATCCTAAATCTATGCACTTTGTTGCTGTAAATACTAATGAAATCTTAAATTTTTGGTTTACATTTATTCCTGTTGTGCCTCTGTTTATGAGTGCAGATCAAGTGGATACCCATGTTTTATGTATCCCGCTATCTTCTTGCTTCATGACCAAGGTACAACATATGTAAATATTAAACCCTCCAAAAATTATAGCATGAAAAGCACCCAATTTACTTTCATAAAAAGGAATGAACCTACCATTTCAGGCAATGCAAGTCCCTCTGGAATGGAAAAACAATGCACAAGGCAATACTTCTCCCATATATCTAGTTGTTTGTCAAGTTTTAACCGAACAACATGTTTAACGGTATCCACACCCTGCAAAACCAGCAGAAAGAAAATCATGGATCAGGAAAAAAAAAGTGCCAATTATATCTGCTAATAGTTTGCGAAGGAAAATATATAGGGTATCCAATAAAATAACCAAACCTGAGAGACTCATGAGTATTATCATACAGACTAGGAAAACAGCTAGTGGGAGGGATCATTGTATTTATAAGTTTAAAGGGAAATAAATCAATGGAAATACAATACCGTATCTCCATTCAGCTGACGTTAGATCCCTGGAGAAAATTTTAAACCCCCAACGATTAATTCAGATTAGGAGTTTGAAACCAAACAGTGTCAATAAATTGAATGTAGTTCACCGGATCAAAATCATCTCATTATTGGAAAACAGTCAGCATAAACCAGGACGAGAATTGTTTCACCTTAGACATCTTCAACCCACAACACTCAAAGCAACAATTCTTAGAACACATAGATATACCCAATCATTCATCCATTGGCCTAGTTTGAGGAATAGAATCTTCGAAAAAAGTTGAGGAATAGAAATAAGAAGTTCAGTAATTCCCTTATAAATTCCATCGGTGTTTGCCACATTTCTTAGAATTGACAACTTAGAACAGAGGAATCTGTCTAAGACAAGCCTTTGTCCCAAAAGGATAAGAACCCGAAGCTAAGAACATTCGATTGCCCAATCCTCTTACGATCTGGGATTATCATTGGAGTTTCACAGAGAAATTGAAAACCCAAAGCTAAGAACAATTGATTGCCCAATCCTCATAAGATCTGGGATTATTATTGGAGTTTCACAGAGAAATTGAAAACCTCAAGAAATCAAGGAATCACAAAGTAAAACTTTGCACTCCCTTGCTCTCACTGCACCCATTGCCAGGACATCCCTTATCCACATCACCCACTTACATGGCTCAGATAAAGTCTCGTTCGAAAACTTTCCTCTTCCAGTGGACACTAGCCCAATAGGATGCCCTGTCACTTTCCCCAAACTTGTATTGCAGGCTTGTATAATGTCTTTGAGCTTTTAACTGGGGTAATAGGGGTTTTCTGCACATGTTTAATAATATTGATGATGAGATGTGATTGACATTGCTATGATCCCTATGATTTATGAGCCCATGGAAGGCATAGCTATTGATGTGCAGGATCATGCCCGACGGACAGGTACCATGTTGGAGAGGTACACATGGGGAGATGATCAGTTCGGACCTCCATGGGGTTGAAGAACCCACCAGATGGATGTTGAGACCCCAACAGGTGGCAGAGACAGGACAGAGGGGCTTGCACAGGAGAGAAGGAGGACGTCTTGCAGAGGCACCCCGGCAGAGCTTGACCTAGGGGGGTTGTGCTCTTTTTCAGTGGAACGTTGTCCTTGGAAGGCCTAGGACGTCACCCTTCATGACCATGACGTCACCTAGCAGCATGGACGTTTTGGGAGACAGCTGGGGCATTTTTGGCACGTGTGGCAGGTTGGAGAAGCCCAAGGAGGGCTAACGTTTTGCTCCAGGATGCTCCATTTGCCCTAGAAAGGGCTAACGTCGCCCTAAAAGGGGCATGACGTCTCTCTATTGCTTGATTAGGGTTTAATTTTAAGCATTTAATGTAAAACAATATGATTTTTAGTATTTCGGCCTTGTCGGCCTTTTTATGACCTAAAAGTGAAATTAGGTCATGGTACTGTATAAATTGAGGGTTTTAACTTTCATTTTTTCATCATCTTTCACTCACTCATTAGTGAGGTCTGAAATTTGCACTACACTTGGTGTTCTTGGATGAAATTGTGAGGCGCACTTGTTGAAGGAAGGCATTTTTTGAGTTCTATTGGCATTTTTGGCATTTCTCTTGGTGGAAGGTGTTACAACTAGGGTTTACTAATTGATTTCTTGGTGAAATGTACGTGAATTTCTGCAAAACTTCTTAAATAAATGGTTGTAGTGTTACTTCTTGCATATATTTGGTATAATTTGCTGAATAAACCCTAGGTGACAAGCTCACATTGTAGGTCCTTGTCTCATGTCTCCATCAAGATTTTGAGCCATTTATTGAAGAGAGATAGAGCCTTGCCTTAGCAACACTCTTTTCTTCCTCTTCCATGCTAGCCGTTTTTCTTATTGAGTTAAGAAGGAAAAAACGCATCAAGGCCTAGTTCCCCTACAACTTTTGAGCCGATTTTCCCTAGGGTTTGCCTGGTAAAGCCTTGCTATAGTAACACGTTACTTGCAAAACCTCTTGTCTTAGTCTTATGCAATCTTTTGAGCTAGCCGATTTGCCATTTAAGCTAAGAAAGGAGGAGAGAGCACTGAGGCCTAGTTCCCCTACACCAAAGTGAGCCTCTCTCCCCTAGGGTTTCATCCTTGAGGCCTTGCCTTAGCAACACCTCAAGGTCTAACCCCCTTGTCCTTAGTCCTATTACTTTCACTTGATCCTTCAACTTTTGTGTCCTCTACTTTTGACTCCATTAACCTTGAAGGCACTGATCTAAAGACCTCCTTTGTCTTGAGTAACTTGATCACAACTTCAATCAAACACTTAAAGCAATTTATTAATCTTTCTAACCCTAGCCTAAAGACTAACCCTACTAACTAATTGCTGCTGTCATCTTTTGCTATAAACATCATTGTGCAGCTATCGTTTTACTTTCAGCAATTGAATGGTTGTTTAAGGCATTATCTAAATGAAGTGTTAAATTGTTACATTGAATGCCACGTTTCTTTAGCATTTATTGAAGAAGTGATATTGTAATCATTGCTATTATATAAACATTGACTTCGTCAATATTTATTGCTCAATTGCTTATATATCAGATAGTCATTGATTATATGAAGTACTAACCAAGCAAGTAAGCTTGCATATATATATATATATATATATATATCTTGTTGCTTTGTCTCAGGCAGGTACATCTCTCTTTTTGGTTATACTTCTCTTTATTGGCTGGTTAGCCGGATTATCTGCTTGGTGGTGACTTGTGAGGGGGAGTTTATCTTTTAGCCTTCGATCCTTTGCCTTCTCAAAACCCCAGGTCACTGGGGACGTCTCCCCTGGGCCTTACCTCCCTAAACAGAAAGAACCTTCCTATCGAAGTGACATTGGGTGGGATTGGTTCAGTTACGCCAGTTTGTCTCTTTACATCTGCATTTTATCCTAACAACAAACTGTGCGATAACAGGGCCTTAAATCATTGCAAGAGAATTCAAAGTTCAAATGGCACGTCAAAAATTTCATGCCATGTGGTATTTGGATGATGCAGACCTCCTCTTCCAGAACTCATTACATTCTAAGATTACAGATGGTAAGGTATGGTATATGCAGCTCCTCGACAAGTTAATTCCCTGCAATCTCAATTTGATTGTCAAGGTTACCTTATCATCAAAGAAATTTACAAGCACGAAAAGAAGGGGTCTAACACAGAAGAATTGGAGATTATATGTAGAATGTAGATATTCATAATCTGTAGCCAAAACCATCCCATCCGAAATTCTAAATAAATTTCAACCTACAGGAAGAGGTCACATATTCAGAAATGGGAAAAGAACGGGGACTACAAATCTTTTTAGACTTTCTAATGGAGTCCAAAGGCTCATAGCATACCTTACTTTGACTTGCTGTGCCATAACCAATTGTTAATCACAGACACGACATGAAACGAGAACCCATCATAGCACAAACACATATCAGAAACAAGTGGCAGTAATCAGAGTCCAGACTATACGGAAGAACATATCTATCATCTTATTCAAAGAACTAATTTAGCATGCCCTATCCCTCGTCCCTTTGAAAGGGAAAATCTGAGAAGCACCTTAAGACACTAGTATTAGAAAGCTACACTGCACATTAGTATAAAATATAAAATCTAACTCCACACAGAACAAATACAGGACACATGAACATCCTTTGATAAGCAAATATATCAATATATCCAAATGTTCGTGGTGAATAGTACAATGGGTAATAACCCACATATACTGAGAGGAAACAAAATATGTGACCATTAGCTCACACTGTAGTAAATAATACATTAATAGTAATAATAATAATAATATCAGGGAGTTGTCGGCACTGGTGAAAAGGTGATAGTAAGATTATGATGTAGGTCTACGGTTTCTCTCTATGGAAAGGGTCAAGGAACTCTTGGATTATTCAGAGGACCCTTTGGAAGGATGTCCTATCTCTACTTCAAGGGGCCCCCTAGTTCTCAATCTCTAGTTCATGATTATGTTCTAAAGCCCTCATAGGGGCCTTGGGAGGTTTGGACCAATGTTTTAAAACTTGGAATCGGTCAATGGTCAACTCCGACTCGGAGTCGGACTCAGATTGACTTAGACTGATCTGATTTCAATGAGTTGGTTTACTAAAAATTACATAAAATATTTAAATTTTAATGAAGAAATTATATTTTTAAGATTCCAAAAAAATATTGAAACTTTTAAAGAAAGCATTATGAATAAATGAGCAAAAACATTTAAATGACAAACATAAATGAGCAAAAACATTTAAATGACAAACATAAATGTTCCACCATCGCTTATATTGGGATCCTCATCATTAGCATCACCCTTTGCCTCTTGTCTAGCCTTTGCCTCTACCTCGATCCTTTAGAGACATCAGTGAACACCTCCCAATTTTGATGAAACTACCTAATCGAAGCCTTATAATATGGTAGAAAAAGCTTAACATGTCTAATCAATGATTTTGGTTTGAGTGAAAGGTACATTTTTGCTAAAGGCCATGTCAGAGGAGTTCAACAATCAATACCACCAACATCAAGGTACATAAAGGGCTTGGTGCTCTTGATTAAATGTCAATCCCATACCCTCATACGTGATAGAATCCAATGAAAATGTTGCAATCCTACCAATCCTGAAATCCTGAAAACTGTTAAGTCTACTGGATTTTGAATGGGATATGAAATTCTACTTTCTCCATATGAAGTCTGATGAGGTTGGAACCACTCTCAAACATCCTGAAACAATTAATGGTAATGTTAAAAAAGGAAAGATAAAGGAAATGTCAACTTTTAAGAATTTAACATTACCATTAATTGCCAGCATTTTGGTCAAACCCTTTTAAAGAAAAATTTAATTTTGCATGTTGGTGGGGTCTAGTACCTACTCGGCTGAGTCAAGACAGCTCCAATCCAAGGTCAATTGAGGAACTGTCTGGACAACTAAATGAACTGACATGTCACAAGGCCGAGTTTAATGTACCTTTGGGCGTGGAAACCCACCCACTGTCTTTCCTGTTCAGCATTAGTTCCAGCAATTGTTGTCTGGGGCTTCTGCTACCGAAGGAAGAAGCCTTCGTAGACTCTGTCAATTTATTTGATTGGTCATTGGAGGGAAGCCCCCAATCTGATGTCTTCTGGCTCAGTGAGTTAGGAGGCAGAGGAGGTTTTGAGTAGAGTTCTCATGAGCCAAGAAGTTCGAGGAGTGCAGAAATTAGGCTGAAGAGGAAGGAACCTGCACAAATTATCCAAGGGACGTGGGGCAAAAAACATGTTAAACAAAAGAAACAAAAGGTCAGCTTGGTGCTCGGCAAAGAATCAAGATATAGAGATGCATCAAGTAGTGGACTTGGATAACAAAGCCTTGACAGGTAGGTTCTTTGAACGTCACATTTCTGATTCAAGCCTCGAGGAATGGATGATGCAAACTTGAAGCCCTCAACTTGGCTATCTCCCAGAATTTCATATTCTGGTGAGAGGTTGATTGGCTTTTACCTTTAGATCTGATGAGGATGAAAAAGGAATCTTAGAAAGCCACTGGTGGCAGGGTAACACACCTTTGTCTCTACAGGGGTGGAATCTGTGCTTTGTTGAAGTTTGACCCCAAGGTGGAGAGGTCTTTCATGCAGCCAATTAGAATGAAGTTGCCCAGTTTACCATTGGAATTTTGATCTATGGACATATTTAGACATATAGGGAACTCCATCGATACATTTCTGGAAGCAGACAAAAGTTTTCAACACCCAAGCACTTGTTCAAAAGCAGACATCCTTGTGGAAGTTGATTTGAGAGATGGGTTGGCGGATGAAATAAGCCTTGTGGCTCAGGGTAAGACCACTACCTATTACCACACAAAATAGCACCTTCAACTTAAAGTCCCAAAAATAGGGTACACTCCCTTGCACTTTAGACTCAGGGAAGTTTCCTAGTCAAGGAGGGTATCCCTAAGGGTTAACTAGGCTCAATTTGTGTAGTAATGTGAGGGAGTAAAAAGAACCTAGTAACAATAAAATGAATGATGAAAAATGAGAAATGGGTTTGGTGTGATGAGTGAAAGGGGGATCTGTTATTGCACAGTTTGTAGGAGAGGTTTAGGTAGCTTGAGTCAAGGCTTCAAACTGGCGTAACAGGAACTTCCCCACCCACTGTCACCACGATGGGGAGCTCTTTCTATTTAGGGTGGCTAATCCCATGGGAGACGTCCCTAGTAATCTGAGGTTCTGAAGGAGAAGGATCAAGGTTTAAGACTTCAAAGACTAAGGATAGGCTTCCCTTCACAGATTACTGCCAATAAAGATAGTCAAGGAGAAAATCTTCCACTGAATGGCACCTGTTTGCGAGACAAGACAAATAAAGCTAGAAGATGTGCTGCAGTGGTTAGTACTTCAAAGTATTAATGACTATCTTTTACATATGAGCATTAATGAAAGTAATTATTGACGAAGTCAATGATTGCAATAAAAGCTTATATTTTATATCACTTCTTCAATAAATACACAAGAGATACTGGCATTCAATGTGTAAAATCAAATCCTTGTATTATCACAATGCAAATCTGCTCATATAAATATTGTTGCTGCGTCACTATTGCAGAAATAGGGTGACGTCAGCCCTAGTATTAGGTCAAAAATGAAGACAATGAGTAGGACGTTTAGTCAACTAAGCTTATGAAAATAATCAACAACTCAAAGTCTATTAAACAAGGTGACAAATATCACAACGTTTTAAGCCAAACAAAGATCAAAAGGAGTGTGACGTCACCTATATTGTTGTTGTTTTTAGGGTTAGGGTTAGCTAGCCAAGAAGTGGACGTTTTAGCTATATCAACCAATGAAAATTCTTGAAACCTCTATGGCTATGATAAGATGACTCAGCCGCAACTTTTAGTCCAATCACAAGTCTAATTTAGGCAAGACGTCATCACTATTCTAGGGTTAGTCTAGACGCTAGGTTAGTTTAGGGTTT
>SNQJ01S0024910.1:29662-44298 GCA_010110895.2 Picea sitchensis
AGGGGAATGGGATGGATGAGCGGGATATAAGATGGAAAAGTGATAAGATGGTGGGAGCGGACAATGGCTCTGCAAACCCCCTTTGGTGGCTAACCAAAACCCATGAATATCGGCTTGCTAAGTTACCCCATCAATCACCCCAACAATGGTCAAGTGGATTAGTGTACGATCCAAGCAGTCATCCGAAATGAAAGAAAACTAATGCATATATAAGAAGGTTATAACGATCAAATATGACACATACCATGATACCTGGGACCAATTACCTCATGGAGCAAGAGTCCTTTCTGATGCAAGCTCAGGCCGATAGTGATGGAAGCTGGTACTGCTGACAGGACGAGTCTGGCTGAGAAGAAGAAAGATGGGCCCTCCAGGGCCATGCTCAAGTCGCTCCTGCATTCGGTACTCCATGTCTAGGACCATGTGGGCCTCGAGACATGATCTCCTAGTTATCCCTAGATATCGGGGATAACAGGATCCAGTGCCTTATATATTTGGGCTATGGAGTCATTTAAGCAATCTCAAAAGGGCAAGTCAAGGGCATATAAGCAGCCATATGACGTCTTCTACACACCTTGACGTTCTTCAACGATTGACTTAGGGTCAAAAAACAATCTAAGGATGTGAATTATTGTACCCTTAAGTTTTGGTGATTAAAGTCTTACAAGGTTATGAGGGGGAGGACGATCCACTACTCAAAGCAACAATGAGGTGGCCCCTACCAAAGATTGTCTACATACACACCTAATAATCAAATGTGGAATGTGTAATGTTGTGATCTTGAAGGTAAATGACACAAAGACTATATTGATAGTGTTCCCTCACCGCTATAATTTCCTCCAATGTAGCATGGTGCTCCTCTTATGGCCTCATTTGCCTTTGTCATTCATACCCTGCAAAATTATAACCTTCAAAATGCCACCTTAAAACATATATCCAAAATATAGAAAAATGACATAAACAAAACCAACACTTACATACATAAAACACCTTATCCTCGAAAACTTGGAGCTAGCTCACAAGTTCTTCCATTAATCACTGATTCCAATCCAAGTTGCAAATGGAGCGAGCAAATCATTATATAGATTTGAGCTCTAACTCCTTGTTACTGCTCAAACAATCACCTAGGAGGAAAAGTCATAACCTCAACGGGGGAGACCAGAGGCAACTCTCAGGCAAGCCACCCACTATCACCTCGGTGGCCTTGCCCCACACTTCAGACTATTGAAAGAGGTATCCTAGTTTAGGGGGGAATCCTTATGATCAATCTAGCTAAACTTGTTGTAGCAATGAGAGGTCAATTAGCTTAGATTGATGAACAATTATTGATCAAACAATCACCTACTTGGAATGTGAAGAAATGAGACATGCAAGTTGATTGTTTAATCAATTACCCATAGAACATAAGTTTCAGTATGTGGGTTAAGAAGTTATTACAAACTTGTGTTTGAATGCTGGAAAAGATTATTCAATTCACGATGACAAAGTTGAAGGATGAATTATTACAATAAGTGCTCAATGATATCAGATTTATAGAATTTCACCATGAACCATTAGCAATGTGAGTAACTCAAAAACCATGAAAGTATGTTGTTGTTATCAAGATTGTGTAATATGAACCAGATTTCAGATTCAACCAATGGGATATAGCATTTGGATGTCACAAGTTACGTTTTATTGATGATTCAAGAACTGCTTCAAATATCAGTTTTCAATCACTTAGATTAATCAAAGTATCCTTAGAGAGTCTACTGTTCATACTAATCAAGTGACAATTATCACAACCATGTAGTATTGCCGTATTGTGTCAATGTGGTATTAAACCCCAATGAAAATTATTTGTGAGATTGTTGTGATAAACTCCAGAGTGCCAGATTAGTTTGAGTGTCCTTAAACATGTAGAAAGGATTGCTTTCATTCACATCAACATTCAAGCGTGAATTCTATTTCTTGAAGCATGAACACTAAAGTGACCCAAAACTTCAGGCAATGTAAGCAGATTCCAATATGACAAATAGCGCTTTCAAGGATTATGTTCATATTTCAGATCTATGACTCATCAAAATCATCACATTATCACATATAGGTGAGAAAGTCATGGATAAGATTCATTAACAAATTAAGTATCATGAAATCTGTTTAAATTAGAGCGTAAGCTAGTCCATAGACCACCACCATATCAGGAACAAAATTTGTGCTTGAAATATGATATCCTCCTATAAATTGTTAGATCAACCAACCCTCAATTATATGCAATATTTATGAGGTGCATGTTATCCCCCACTTTAGGGATAACTAAGGAGATTATGTCTTGAGGCCCACAGGTCCTAGACATGGAGTACCGAGAGCCAGATCGACTTGAGCATGGCCCCAGAGGGCCCATCTTTTCTTCCTTTCAGCCCCTCCACTTCGTCAACAGYAACAGCATCCATCACCTCAGCTTGGTCCTGTAGCAGAGATGGATCTTGCTCCATGAGGTAATGAGTCTGGGTATCATGGTATGTGTCACTCTAATCCTCAAAACCTTTGAATATGTGCATTTAGTTCTTTTTGTTTCTAACGAGTGCTTGGATCTTATACTTATCCACTTGACCATGTCTGGGGGGAATGACAGGATGCCCTAGTAAGCTTGTGCCCATAGGTTTTGAGTTGCCACTGGGGATTCATGAAGAGTCATCGTCCGCTCCCATCATACTTACCATTTTCCATCTTACTCCCGCTCATCCATCCCATTACATTGGTCCAGGCATTGGGTTGGCCAATCATTTAAGGGTTGCATCTTACCTTGTGAGAAGAAGGGGCTAAAGGCCCAAAAGGTAAAAGCAACTGGCAAAAGATAAAAACATAAAAAATAAAACCTCGAGATGCTTCACCCAGGGATCCCCGAGAAAGCAGTAAAAGGCTTCTCAGCAAGAAACAAAGGGACCCATAAAAAATAAAACAAGACCTAGTCAGAGGATAGGGGGTCTCATCACGAGCCAGGCTATTAGGTCCATTGGCATCTAGCGGTATGACACTACTAGCAGCTGGTTACCACGCCAGGGTAGTGGCTCTTGGTAGCATAGCCAAGAGAAATGGGGTCTCATCACGAGCCAGCCTTCTCATTTCCGTGAAAGTGCTTGTGGGTAACATTGCCACCACTAGTCACCACACCAAAGCAGTGGCCCCTGATTAGCTTCTTGAAAGAAAAAGCAATAAAGAATAAAGACAAAAGGCATGAATTGGCTTGGAAACATTTGCATCCAGGACAGGTGCAGCTCGCCTTCTACAAAGGCACCCACAGGTAAGCCATGCATTTCCCTGCCATCACTGCACCCCTTGTCAAGACATCCCTTATCCACCTCATCCATTAACATGACTTGGATTTGATTTCTCCCGGAAACTTCCCACATACAGTGAACACTAGCCCAATAGGATGCCCTGTCACTTCCTCCAAACTTGGCTTGCAGATTTGTATAATGTCTTTGAGCATTTGACTGAGTAAAAGGGGTTTTATGCCCATGTTTAATAAAATTGATGATTAGATGTGATTGACATTGCTATGATCCCTGTGACTTATGAGCCCATGGAGGGTATATCTGTTGATGTGCAGGATCATACCTGATGGACAGGTACCATATTGGACAGGTACACATGGGGAGATGATTAGTTCGAACCTCCATGGGGCTGAGAGCCCACCAAATGGATGCTCAGACCCTAGCAAGGGGCAGAGACAGATCAGAGGGGTTTGCACCGGAGAAGAGGAAAACGTTCCACAGAGGCAGCCTGGCAGAGCCTTACCCAAGGGCATTGTGCCCTTTCCACTGGGACGTTGGCCTTGGAAGTCCTATGACGTTACCCAGGACATCTTATGACGTCACCCAGCAATATGGGAGTCTTGGGAGGCAGTTGAGGCATGTTTGGCACGTGTGGCAGCTTCTAGAGGCCCAAGGAGGGCTAACGTTTTGCTCCAGGAGCCCATGTTGCCCTAGGAAGGGATAACGTCATCCTAAAAGGGCATGACGTCTTCACTTTTGCTTGATTAGGGTTTTAAATTATGACATTTAATGTAAAACAATATTATTATGTATTTTGGCCTTGTCGGCCTTTTGGTGACCTAAAATTTAATTAAGGTCATTGATATTGTATAAGTAAGAGAGCTAAACTCTCTTTTATGGATCATCTTTCACTCACTCTTGGTGAGGTCTGAAATTTGCACCCTCCTTTAGGGTTTTTGGCTGAAATATTGACGCGCACTTGTTGAAGGAGGCTTTTCTTGGCTATTTTCTGCATTTTCTTGGTGGAAGGTTTACAACTAGGGTTTGGCTTAATGAATGCATGGTGAATGTAAGTGAATTTCTGCAATCCCTCTTTATTTGAATGGTTATGGTATCTTTTGCTTGCATTTTAATGAAAATCTCTTGGATTAAACCCTAGGGAATAAGCACATGTTGGTGTCCTTGTTTCATGTCCCTACTAAGTTATGTTAAGGGCCATTGTATTTGCTGAAGATAAATGTTAGAGCCTTTCCATAGCAACACTCTACCATTCACTCTTCAAGCTAGCCGTTTTTACTTTGCCCTTTGAGCTAAAGAAGGAGGAAGATGCACTAAGGCCTAGGTTTACTACACCTTAGTGAGTCGTCTTCCCCTAGAGTTGATAGGTTGAAACCTTGCCTTAGCAACACTTCAACCATCATATCTCTCTTGTCTTTAGCCCAACCGTTATCATTTCATCCTTCAACTTTTGCAGCTAGTTTGACTCCATTTTTCCCTAATAGCGCACTGATCTAAGACCTTGTACTTGAGTGCGTTTCATCACAACTTCCAAATACTCTTGAACAATCATTAACATCTTCTAACCCTAGACTAGATTAAATTACTAACCCTAATGTTGTTGTTATCCATTTGAGTTATACTTATACTTTGCAGCATTTAAATCCTTATTGAGCAATTGAAAGATTGGCTAGTCGTTGCTTCTAATGAATGTTGGTATTTGAAGCTAAATCGTTATTGCTCATTGTGAAGTTTCTTTAGCATTTATTGTGAAGTAATATATTGTAATCATTGTTATTGTACATCAATGATTTGCTTCATCAATACTGTCTATCAATTGCTTTATATCAGAAAGTCCTTGATTATATGAAGTACTAACCAAGCAAGTGATCTTGCACATGTATAGTTTTTCTTATTGCTTTGTCTCGGGCAGGTACACTTTTGGTTACCATTTGTACTTCCGGTTATCTTTACCTTTATTGGCTGATTAGTTGAACTTTCTGATCGGTGGTGACTTGTGAGGGGGTGGGGGGGGGATTTTACTTAGCCATAAGCCTTTGCCTTCAAAAACCCCATGTCACCGGGAACGTCTCCCCTGGGCCTACCACCCTAAACAGAGAGAGTTATCCTATCGAGGTGACAGTGGTAGGATAGTCTCAGTTTCGCCAGTTTGCCCTTCTTTCACTTTTCCTTTACTTCCAAGTACAAACTGCGTGATAACAGTGTCATGTAGCATAGAAGATCCATGAAATTCTATTTATTACCCTGATCATAGCAGATGTATAACACGGTGATTATTCAAATTGTAAGGGTTACTTTTAGGATCCTTAGTATGACTAGCATCAAGTCAACCAAACTCATTATCACATAAGATATTCCAGCAAGTAATAATGCGACATTAACATGAAAAAAGGTAGATCATTTGGAATCTTATAGCATCGAATTAGTGCATTGATATTATTGAGATAACATGTGAAAAATCAGTGTTAGAATCCCTTTAATTAAAAAAATTTCCAGCAAACATAGTTCACAGTTAGGATGATTCATTAAATCTCTTAAGCAGGTCATTGAGACCTTTTATGCATCAATTTGATGTGTGAAACAAAACAGAACATGAAAACAGTGAAACGTTCAAAAACTGAGGTGCCAATCTCACTCAAAGCAACCCTCAAACCCTCAACATGGTAAAAAATCCAGCAAAGAGACTGCAAGTTAAATGGTACGTTAAGGAATAAATAGCAGGTCGTTGCAAATCATGTGTCGTCGATTTAATAACTATGGTGAGTTAGAGCACAAATGTATCAAAACGTTTGAAGAAAACAATGTCACTGTGGGTTTAAACTTGAGGGAATTTCCAGTACTTATGATAAGATCAAATAGATCTAGAACTATAAAATTATCAAACCTTGAAGTATTAGTTCTAATTTACTTCTTGTCTTCTCATTAGATCCATCAAAAGATAACAAATCAAACCATTAGATCTAAAGAACTGCAAAATGCTTGAAAGATTAGGGCATAAAAATGCAATGATTTGCATGAAAAATCAAGCCTACTACTAGATCTAATCATTTAGGCTCAAAGACTTGAAAATAAATTGCAATTTAGATCTACAAGTAAACATTCAAAACCCTAGATTGCTAGAACAATAAATGAAAAGGAAATATGTTAAAGTTTGGGCTGAAGAATGCAAAGGAAAAGACCAGTGCCTAGCATCTTGGGTTATGGGGTCAACTAATCAAGCTTGCAGATGTTACCATTTACCTTATGTGTTGAAGTTATATGCACCATCTAAGGATTGCCCTACAAGCATCAACATTCATCCTATGTATTGAAGTCTCATGCACCAGTAAAGGATTTCCCTATGAGCATCAAACTAGTGTATTGGAAAATCTACAAACCACTAGGGGAGACTAGTCCTAGAAGAATCTAGTCTAAGTACTACAAATAACCTTCATAAATAGTTTTCCAATTATTTCCAACCAAGTTACAATGAAGAAGAGGACTCTCTTATATAGATGAAGTGCCTCACAAAACCATGGGTGAATACCATGTGCAAATACAAAACCATGAGCTAATACAAGGTGCTCCAACAAAACCATGGGCAAATACAAGAGGCGCTCTCAATACCATGGTGTAAACCACTCCAAGCCAATCAAATAATGACATAAGTGGAGCACCCTCCAAAAAGAGAGCTAACAACCTTATCCAAGTTACATGCATAGTCAACCAAGGGCCCAAGAACAAGCGCCCCCTCCTAAATAATTCCATGAAACAAGGAATTAGTCCATGGTGTAGAAGAATAGTCAACTAGGAAAGGTCCGCTCCACAAGAGAACATAAAGTTTATACGTGTGGCACAATCACTAAGGCACTCCAACAAATAAGTGTTCAAATCAACTCAACTAACTTATAACCACCTATAACAACTGGTCCAAGTGTGTAACAAACTCATAATTGACCCCAACAACCTCATATGTGTGGCAATAAACCCACACGTGTAGGAATATTCCTCTATTGAAGCAAGTGCGCCCTCTAGGATTGGTCCATGTGGCACATGATGATGTGGAATCCATGTCATCGTCCAACACACTATCACAGATCCTAATGCAGCAACATGTATCCCAATGAAAATGGCATGGATCTCAATGTAGAAAGATATGGTTGTATACAAGTACATGGATCCCAAGGTAGCAACACAGATCCCAATGCATTGTCATAGATCCCAAGGAAAGTACATGAATCTCGAGGCATGAAACACAAATCCCAATGCAATGTCACGGATACCAAGGTGAGTACGTGAATCTCGAGGCATGATACACAAATCCCAAGGCATAGATGCCACCCCCAATGCATGTACACAGAGTCCAATGCAAGGCGCCCACTTATAGTGGTGGGTCTAACCCCTTTACAAGTCATTAGGTGATGCACATCAAGTGATTTCTTCTAGCAACATTATAACATAAGTTAATTTTAGAATTTGCCTAAGTTTCACCATGGGAGGACAACCTTAACCCTTATTACATGTGAGAAATCATAAGACAAGAAGTATTCCTAGATCACTAAATTAGAGGTAGGTAATGTGATGGATAACTTATAGAAAGATAAGGGGAAACTTTATGTATTAACACTGAAAGTCATCTATAATGATGTGAAGGTCTTTTGTCTTGTCCAACTAGCTTTCAAGAGCTAGGAATCTTCATTAATTCCATATGTAAGCCTAAAAGAGGGAGCTTTGTTTAGAGTTGCCATCACGACACTTTGTTTTACTACCCATTTTATATTTTTCCTTTTTTCTTTCATTTTTCTTTAATTTCTTGGTCCTTCCTTTCGATATGAATTATTAAGCATAGGACTCAGGGGTAAGGGCCTTTTAGTGAGGTGACATAGCTCTAGCATTATTATTTTTTTACTTTTTTATCTGTTCTTCACCTCTAGCTTTTTTTGGCTTTATTTAACTATACAATGGAGTCTTCATTTGCTTCACTAGACCTTGTTGAATGACATTTGACAAGTCAAACATGAGCAGGAATGACTTTCTATGAATGGAATGGAAATGAAAGGCAAAGATGTAAAGTGCTAAGTATGGATAGGGATATGAGGTACGCTACCTTAACCATATCCCTAGTAGTTGACCCAAGACGTGATGACACTTATCTAAGGGAAAATTATGTCCCCTCTAGTACGACGAGGCAAATAGTAAAATTGTTAATGTTATGAAGTGTTATTAGATCACACTTTATTGTGTGTCATGTTCACAACTAGCTTAGAAGTTATAACACCATGTCTAAGTATCGAACCCATACACGAGAACATAGCACAACAACTGAAGTAAAGCAAACTAAACCAAAGTATCGTGACCATGTGCAATGAAAGCATAGTGTACCATCTACAAGTGCATGTGTCCTCTGAGGTGTAAGGGAAAGGAGTTGGTATACCATGGTTGAGTCATCTGAAAGAACTAAGGAGTGATGTGAAGCAAAATCATCCTATATATGAAGGAGAACAGGAAGAAAAAGTTTGAGTTGAAGAATATGAGCAAGAGAGCTCACATAAGCAGTAACACCACACCCTTAAGAGGGTGGATCTAGAAGTAGTTACCCCTGAGGGGGAAACACTCCTCATACAATAAAATATTATTTATTTTCCTAGATCCACTTTTCTCTCCAAGGAATACAAATAAAATAAGACTCTCCACAACTTGCTTACTAAAAGTAGCAAGAAGTTTGTTGAGATCTCAACTTCCTCCAATAAAATATTCTAGGAGAATAAAAATAGCATTATCTTCATCTAACTAACTCCAACAACTAGATCAACAATGATAGAATAGTGGAGGTAGTCGCAACTTCTTTCCAAAAATAGCCAATATGCTAACTTCTTCAACTAATTCACCAAAAATAGCATGGAAAGGTTTTAGTCAATTGACTTTAGCCTTTGAAATGTCTGCACACCAAGATTCAAGGGATCGATCCAACAAATTTGTAGTAGATCCATATATATTTGGATAATAATTTACCACATCCAATGAAGGGGGCAGTCCCACACTACACAAGAACCAAGGAAGTGTACGAGTTGGCTAGTCGTGGATGGCCCCATGTTGCACACAAACCAAGGAAGTGTTCAAGGTGGCTGGTAGTGGACCGCCCCTTTGACCAAGCTAAAAAAAATCGACGACTCCATCTTGGCACATATGTATTTTATGTTAACTGAACTCAAGCACAAAATTGTGGCAAGGGACAACTAAGACAACGGTTTAATAAAACAAGCACAGCGGCTGATTTTGGATGTTGGCAACCCTTTATTTGGTGGCTAGCTTCTTCTTTTTTTATGATACAACGGCTAAGTATATGGCGGCTCCACAAAGTTAAATGTGTATGCATGGATAAGAGGGGCAGCCCTCATGCAATGACATCATACCCACTTTTAACATATATTTTAATGCCCTGCCATGACTTAAGCTTGTACCATGAGTTTAATATAATAGTTTGACTTAGTGAAGGGGGTGGCCCCTTAAGACATGACTTCCTTTTTTAGCCATCTCCAATAAGATCTTAATTTATGTCTTCATCATAGTTAAAGGGGGTGGCTCCTTCATTAAAATATTTTTCACTTGGCCCCCTTTTTATCCTTAGATGCTTCTTGTAATGGCTGTTATGAATTTGTATCTTTTTCTGTAGTATTCTAATAATTTTCTGGTTCTGGACTTTCGTCAAACAGTTGGTAGAAGTGCCCAATTTCCACTAAATAACCCCTCTTCTATTTGCTGTAGCTTATTTCTGGTGCAGAGTATTCATCAAACACTTTTGAGGACACACTCCAGAACCCCATATAAACCCTCTATCTGCTGCCGTTTTGTTTATGGTCTTGCTGTTTGGTCTGTTTCATGTAGTTTTCAAGGGATGATTGAGGTTTGGATGCCACATATAATTTTCATATTGCATATAAATTATTACAGCAAGTTACCAAAGGAAATAACTCAGCAAAATCACAATGACAGCAATGAAATACCACCAAAAAGATCTGATTTTATTATAGATCTCTGACCTGTTACAATGTTGGCCAATGATAGTGGTCCAGATCAGCCCCACAATGCAAATATGAACAGCAAGGCAGCAAACAGCCTCCACAATATGGTACGGCCCCTGCCATAAGTCAAAACGGCTCCATGCAAACGAGAACTCAGCCTCTTCTTCAAAATGCAGCCCTCACACTAATATGGTTCGGCCCAGCTCTAAGAACACGGCCCCCACAAGCTAGCTTCGGCCCCCTGCTCAAGACAATTCGGCCCCTATTAACCCCTAGATTTTCACCCTTGAAAATCTTGAGGGTGAGCCAGCATGCACTATTTTGGCTGGCATTCTGAGACTCTCCCAGAGTTTAGCACTTGTGTTGAGCAAGAGGTTGGTTCCCATCAGAGGCAGGTATAGGATCGGTACATGGTTATTTTGTTCAGAGGTTGAGTTAGCTTGGTTGCCCATGCATTTGAGAGAGATGTCTACATACAGCAGGTGTTGCTACTTTTTAGGAGACACGATTTGAGTGGGTCTCTTGACAGTTTGGAGCAGTTCTGAGCACATAGGGATGGTCCTTGCATGGTTCTAGGCCTGATAGCACTTTTTCGGGCGACATGCAAGAAATTTCTATTTTTAGCAGTTTGAGCACCAAGCCCCAGATCCAGCTTTTGAGCGCATATTATTGATCCCTGAGACATTCTGAGTCTTTTGGGCCTTTTCCGGAATGATTTGACACAGATTTCTATTTTTAGCAAGTTGAGCACCAGGGCTCGCATGTCAATTCTAATTGTGGATTCGAATTCCTTGTGGAAAATCGAATCCAATGAGTGTAATATCATGGACATGCAAGGATTTTCTATTTTTAGTAGTAGACACATGATGGTGGTCCCCTAGTCATTCCGAGCATTTGTGGAGAGTTTGAGTCAGTTTCGACAAGTTTCAAATTTTTGGGACCGGATGGCTATTTTTGGAAATTTCTATTTTTAGCAATCATCTCCAACAACGACAAGCGGCATGCTCAAATATCGACATGTGGTAGAGTATCAGGATGATGTGGTATCTACATGGCATCATGGATGAAGGGTGCATTTTCCAAGGACTATGCATTAAATGAGAATTAATTAAGCTAAAGAGGTGGTGCATGGGTGAGGTGGCATTTTCTAGAGAAAGTTTAGCCACTCAAGGCTAATTTTTTTCCTTCTATTCCTCTCACTTTCCATATTCTCACTTTCCATATAATCAGTTTCTAAAAATTCTCCCTAAATTGCTTTTAAACGCAAAATTCCTAAATTTAGGAAATCCCTAAAAAATAGGGTGAATTTCCCTTTAACTCATAACTCCCTCATCCCTTGGCCAAATTTAGCAATCTAACATGCATTGGAAAGCTAAAATTATCCTCCATGCAATTGTAGCTCCCTGAAAAGATGGTGTAACCATCCTCAAATCTCATAGTAAATCGGGCAACGGAAGATGAAGTGCTCCTCAATCTCAATATCTCGAAGATGGCACAGCTGGAAAATCCTATTTGAATGGTCAATCTGATGGTCAATCTCAATCCATAGTCTATGAGAACCAACTTTGAACTAGCCTAGGGGGATCCTAAGAGAGTGCATCCAATGGCGAAGTGTGTAATGGGGTCAAACAATGAGTCCATCTCTTGCAACCATGAAGCGCTCAACATAGAAAGCCATCTTCGGACGTAACCCACCCTGAGGGTTTATCCAACTGACTTGTACAAATTGCATGTAGATATCCTTTCGAATGATTGTATTCATCTCTTGTATGATAGGTAAGAGGTGATCAAGTGCATCCAGGGAATATCTAAATGGAGGGAGTCAATCCATCATAATACCCACATATATAAGGAGATTTGAGACCTCGGCATACCAGCAACAAGATCGAACAAGAGAACTAGTTGATGTGATGGACTTTAATGAGAAATAAGTCAAGTATGGATACCAGTCTCGTCCCTTAATTGTATCAACAAAGCTTCGAATGCAATGCAGGAGTGAGATGAGACCAAACACTATTGCAAGTCGGAAAGGGCGAGCACCAAACTCTGCGAGGACAATGGGCTAAGGAACTACATGCTTGCATCTAATGATGCAACAAAGGAGGATGATTTGTACTCTCTTGGTCGAACACTAATCAGACTCTAGCAAACCGAGTCCCCAAACTTCGGAACCATATAGAACTGTGGGCCAAACAAGAGTGTCCATGAGTGACATCTTCGACGATATGTCCTGACTCCTGACGATAGTTCCGGAAACACTGCCCTGGTTGACTCGATGCTAAAGTGCATGTCGTAGACTAAAGCAAAGTCCTGTGAACAATACCCGTGTTATCCCCCACTTTTAGGGATAACTAGGAGATCATGTCTCGAGGCCCACAGGTCCTAGACATGGAGTATCGAGAGCCGGATCAACTTTAGCATGGCCCTGGAGGGCCCATCTTTTCTCCCTTTCAGCGCCTCTACTTTGTCAACAGCAGCAGCATCCATCACCATCGACTACTTCTTGTATCAGAGATGGTTCTTGCTCCATGAGGTAATGAGTCCAGGTATCATGGTATGTGTCAGTCTAATCCTCAGAACCTTTGAATATGTGCATATAATTCCTTTTGTTTCTAACAAATGCCTGGATCTTATACTTGCCCACTTGACCATGTCTGGGGGGAATGACAGGATGCCCTAGTAAGCCTGTGTCCCTAGGTTCTAGTTTGCCACTTGGGGGATTTCTGAAAAAAGCCATCATTTGATCCCGTCATAGCACCACTTTTTCATCTTGCTTCCGGCATTGAGTTGACCTATCATTTGAGGATTGCACCTTACCTCGTGGGAAGAAGGGGCTAAAGGCCCAGAAGGTAAAAGCAAGCTGGCAAAAGATAAAAGCGTAAGAATAAAACCTCGAGATGCTTTGCCCAAGGATCCCCGAGAAAGCAATAAAAGGCTTCTCAGCAAGAACAAGAGGGACCCGTAAAAATAATAAAACAAGACCTAGTCAGAGGATAGGGGGTCTCATCATGAACCAGCCTATTAGGTCCATGGGTACCTAGCAGTATGACATTACCACCAACTGGTTACCACGTCAGGGTAGTGAGTCTTGGTTGCATGGCCAAGAGAAAGGGGGTCTCATCACAAGCCAACCTTCTCATTTCTATGAAAGTACTTGTGGGTAACGCTGTCGCCATTGGTCACCACGCCAGGGCAGTGTCCCCTGATTAGCCTCTTGAAGAAAAAGCAATAAAGAATAAAGAATAAAAGGCATGAATGGGCTTGGAAAAAAATTGCATCCAGGACAGGTGCAGCTCGCCTTCTACAAAGGCACCCACAGCTAAAGCTTTGCATCCTCTACTCTCACTGCACCGACTTGCCTGGACATCCCTTATCCACAACACCCATTTACATGGCTCAGATGAAGTCTCTTCCGGAAACTTTCCTCCTCCAATGGATACTAGCCCAATAGGATGCCCTGTCACTTTCTCCAAACTTGTATTGCAGGCTTGTATAATGTCTTTGAGCATTTAACTGGAGTAATAGGGGTTTTATGCACATGTTTAATAATATTGATGATAAGATGTGTTTGACATTGCTATGATCCCTTTGACTTATGAGCCCATGGAGGGCGTAGTTGTTGATGTGCAGGATCATGCCCGACGAACATGTACCATGTTGGACCTGTACACATGGGGAGACAATCAGTTCGGACCTCCATGGGGATGAAGAGCCCACCAGATGGATGTTGACACCTCAACAGGGAGCAGAGACCAGACAAAGGGGTTTGCACAGGAGAGAAGTTGGACGTCTTGCAGAGGCACCCCAATAGAGCTTGACCTAGGAGGGTTGTGCCCTTTTCAGTGGAACGTTTGCCTTGGAAGACCTGGGACGTCACCCTTCATGACCATGACATCACCTAGCAGCATGGAAGTTTTGGGAGACAATTGGGGCAGTTTTGGCACGCGTGGCAGGTTGGAGAAGCCCAAGGAGGGCTAACGTTTTGCTCTAGGATGCTTCATTTTCCCTAGAAAGGGCTAACGTCACCCTAAAGGGGGCATGGCATCTCTCTATTGCTTGATTAGGGTTTAATTTTAAGCATTTAATGTAAAACAGTATGATCTTTAGTATTTTGGCCTTGTCGGCCTTTTTATGACCTAAAAGTGAAATTAGGTCATGGTACTGTATAAATTGAGGGTTTTAACCTTCATTTTATCATCTCTCACTCACTCATTAGTGAGGTCTGAAATTTGCGCTACACTTGGAGTTCTTGGTTGAAATTGTGAGGCGCACTTGTTGAAGGAAGTCTTTTATTGGCATTTTTGGCATTTATCTTGGTGGAAGGTGTTACAACTAGGGTTTGCTACTTGATTTCTTGGTT
>SNQJ01S0024910.1:53905-72685 GCA_010110895.2 Picea sitchensis
TTATTGCATGTGTGAGGGAAAAACTCATGGGAAATCAACCAAGCTGAAAAGCCCAGTTGACAACCTGAGGATAAAAAACCCTCGGTGAAAAGAACTCTCCCAATGAAAACATCCCAAGGTACCTGACCTAACTATGATCCATGTAGACCTATTACATTATTAACCCATGCAGGAGTGCGGAAATTTCGTTTACAAAATTTTGTGCTGGAGCATAAAATGCCCAAGTAGAACCAATACTGTCTTCAACATACTTGCGTCCGATGATGCATACTTCATGGCACATGAGTTGACCCCCTAGCTGAATAGGCGGTCAACAAGGAGCATGTCTCCAGCCTTTGATAATCATTATGGAGTTAAGCCGCTAGCTTCTCAAGCTGGGGGCAAAATACCAACCACCTACCTTTGGAATTTACATTGGGAAGTGTCGAGCACAGTTAGTTCTCAGTTTTAAGCTCATTAAAACAATGAAACCAGTTTTGAGCATAGTTTTCCTAGTTTCAAGCTCACAAAAAAATGAAACCTACCGAAGCATAGTTTTACTTTGTTTCAAGCTTGTGTAAAAATGAAACCAATCTCAAGCTTAGTCTTTATTCTTTCTCGTGCTTGTAAATACATGAGAATAGGTTACCAAGCTTAGTCTTTGTTATTTCTCATGCTCGTTAATACATGAGAATAGGTTATCAAGTCTACTTTTATCTCTTTTTCAGACTCATAAAAGCTATATGAAAAAGGAATTCTTTGGAGTCTCCTTTAAGCTCTTTTCAGACTCTGTAAACATGAAAAGATTGTCGAGTGAGCTTGTTTCCTTTCACACTCGTTAAAAGGTTAGAAAGGGTGTCTTTCGAATGATAGTTTACCCCTTTTTCAACCTCGTTAGACTAATTACGAAAAAGGAATACTCAAGTCAAGCATGATTAGAAGAGTTCTCCTAAGTATTGTTTTATACTTTTTCGGACCCTGGAGACTAACTTTTCGAAAAAGTTCATTGTGGAATCTTCTTTATGACCTTTTCAGACTCTCTAAATATGAAAAGGCCATCAAGTTTCCCTTCTTTGGACTCGTTAAAATTTACATCAAAGGACCCACACCTGGGACCGAACCCTTCCTTCTTCAGGTTCGCTAAATATATGATGAAGGACTCCTCGTAAGATGAGCTATATCGACCATATGTTATCTTCCTCAAGCTCGTAAAACTAAAAAGAGGTACTCGCCAATCATGGTGGAGAATTTTTAGAGGGTTTTTCCGTCTTGTTATCTTCATTCTATGGCAGCAATTACTACCTTGAGTCGCCCTTGAACAAGGCACCTGTTCTATCATCATATATAACAATCGAGTTATCCATTCTCTCTCATTGACCACCATTTCCATTGCATGTCACGTTCCCCTAATAGGTCCATGACCAATATTATGGTATTCATTTGAGTTAATGTTGTCGAGTCAAGTTATTTCTCGTGCATACTTGTTCAAGGGAAGTTTACCTACGTCGGCCACCTACAGTTCCTTTCAGCCTGTTTATCCCGGCCTTCCCTGTGTTAGTTGTGCTCCATTATTATGATTTTAATGCCATCTATCTGTACTTGTTTCGTGTTAATTGATGGGGGATACATCAAGGCCCTCCTTCGACGGATTTCACCCTGTCAACTACAACTCATTATCCAGGATTGAAATCTAGAAACCCATCAGTACCCTGGGACTTGCAGACATCAGTGGCAAGTCTCCTTGCATTTCAACAATGGATTTACATATTGGCTCATGTCAAATGAATCTACGAGTGTTCGACGTTAACTCCTTTATTCACACATTGTAGATTGTACTAGGTATCTTGGGTTCCATTATCATCATCTATGGATTCCCTCGCGTCTGTTAACGGTATACATTAATGACAGGTAATCAAACGGTTTCTACCATGCTCGACTTCAACTCATTTATTCGCATGACGTAGATTCATACCATTCGAATGTAGGACAAAGACCTTGGGAAAGATCACACTTTTGTTAGATGATATTCTTTCCCAAGCTGCGATGGAGAATATTCATGAGCACTTCAAAGATTTCTCATATATTGAGTAATCTCATTGATTTGTATGATGTGACATAGATCCACATTTGTACTTGGTCGTGGCTATGATTTCACTTGCGTTTTGCATGGATCTACTACAGTGTATACTTTCGTGGCCATGTTCAAGTCATGATTGATTATTGATGGATCCACGGTGTATTATGTCGTGGACATCATCCCATCACTTGTGCTATGCATGGATCCGCAGTGTATTTATGGCAGCTATAATCTTGTCTTTCTTACCAAGCATGGGTATGCCCGCCTCGGAGATCATTTTTTGCAGGACTGGTGATGCTCTTCTCCAAGCTTCTTTTCCCAAAGCTCTGCAATTTGATTTATAAAGTGTTCCGGCCATCAAACACCTCCTCTGACCTCACACTTTAGGGGGCATCTGTTATAGAGTTATTTGTCACCTAATCATTAGGTCATTATCTCCTAAAGACCACCTAATCACTAGGTCATTATCCCCTAGAAACCCCTCATTTTAACCCTTAAAACCTACTACTTTTTCCCTCAGTTTCTAGCCAATTTTCCACATGGTCGCCCTTTTCCTTCACTAAGGGTGAGACCAAAAGGGTTGGTCGCTCCTTTTGGCCTACCAAGGAACGACTGATCGCTCTGTCTATGTGTCTTGGGAGCGACCAAGTCTAGAAGCTCCTATTTTTAGATTTGCTTTCGATGGATAAGACCTCCCACTGGTTTCTTGGGGTATAGCCTCGAGAAGGCTTCCATTATGGCTCGAGAATCTTATCCTAACAACTATATGCCCTTGTCCCTAAAGCCCTATAAAAACCAAGCCATTTCCCATGGAAAAGGAGGAGAAAAGAGCTAGCAAAGTTACTCCGGTGATTTTGTTGCAAGACTTGGGCAAGGAGCTTGGAAGGAGGCCATCTCTTCAGTCTACATCTGTAAGTTGTAATATTGCTTCTTTGATTAATAGAAAACATACTAGATGTTTCCCTCTATATAATTGTTCATATAAGTTTATCTATTAATTGGTAGAGAATTAGTATAATTATGTGTTATGATATACTATTAGATTTGTTGTCAATCCATGCATGATTGCTTTGATCTGTGGGAGGTTTTCGTCTTCTTTGGTTGTTTTCATGTATGAATCATATCCAGAAACATCCCTAGTTTATGTCTCTATTCTTGTCTTAGGTGTTGGTAGAGCCCAAGGGAGATCAGCTCCTGCAAGGTGAAAATCCCTACAACAACTGCGTTGCTGATTTTCTGCAAAAAAAAAACACACAAAAAGATAGTTTAAAGGTACCTAGAAGGATCCTACAGTGTTAGCGTGAGAGAGATGAAAGAATTAAAGAAAGAAACTACTTAAAAGATAGATGAATATCACAATAAATGGTAATGAACTACTAATCAATGGACAAAAGAAAGAACATAATACAGACAAGAAGGAAAGTTCGACGAAAACACAACACTTCTTTATTAAAGGCATGCCAAAGGGTTGATTGTGCCACAATAGACAACTCCAAAACCTGTATAATGATTATCCTTGCTCAAAGAGAGAGTACCTATACTAGAGAAAACGAGAGAAAGTAATGTTGTTGCTACAAAAATCCGACCAATAATCCATGTGGAGACCTCCAATATATAGTAATAGGGGAGCACACTTTTCCATAAGAGACCATGGGTGCATGAGAGAGGGAGTAGGAATAGGGAAAACGTATGAGGAAGAGAGTAGAGTGAGGAACACATGTACATGAGGGAAGTAAAGTGGAAGAGTGTAATGTCCCCCACCTCTTGATGAAAAGGGTTGGAAAGACTCAGTAGTCTAGTCATCCTCACTAGACTATAGTCTCATGCACTATGGGGAGAAGTCAGCGAAACTCAACATTATAATAGTTGACTTGGAAAAGGAAAAGTAACTCAATGAAAGAATAGAACACATGAGGGTAAGCTAGAAGTTAACCCTAGGGGTTAACTAACTCAACACAAAAACAAATTGGAGGTATAAAGGAAAGGCAAGGACGCACCTCTCACTCACCTTTGGATTATTATTGCATCTTTCTTTTGGGCTCTAGAGCACAACAATTTTGAGGGTTTTGAGAATACAAACCCTAGAGGACAACTCGATGGTGAAAAATCCCACCTCACTTGTTCCAAGCTTGGTCTTGGGGATGCAATACTCCACCCACACCATTCTACAACAGCTACAGGTACTATCTTCCATCCAAGGCAACAGCAGGGCGTAACTTGGAGGGTTTCCAACAAGGGGCCGCACCATTGGTTGAAGGAAGTTTCGATCCAAGAGTTTAAGAAGGCTCTTTGACATTTGGACACTTGGGTTTTCTCTATAGGGCCTTGATCATCATCTCCAGTGCATTTTGAGAGAGTTATCCTTGTCATTTGATTTTCTGAAGCATTGGCAAGATTTGGAGAGAAGGAGGGTGCTATTGGAAAGTAGATCTACTCAGTTTGGAAGGGAAAAACTTCATATCTCAACCAAAGACTTCACCTAGGGCTTCTTCACCTAGGGCTTCACCTTGCCCCAATCTATCTTTCCTGAGAGTTTCAGAGTATTTGGAGGTCTACATCATCAAGGCCGAAATATTGGGTCTTGGCAGTCTTCAAGAGGGTGCAATCTAGTTTGGAGTTTCAGCATATTGCAGAGCAAATATTGGTATTTCAGCTTGAGACTTCAGGAGGGGGTTTACCTTGCCCCGATTTATCATTCTACAGAGTTTTGTGGCATTTGAGGGCTTCCAGCAACATGGCCGAAATATTAGGTCTTCACAGTTATTCAAGAGGGCGTAACTTCAGCCGGGGGGGTTTGGACTTGACCCTAAAGGGAAAGAAGTTAATCTTGTATTGGTCTTCAGCTTGTATCCAACCTTTGGAGACTTATATCTTCATATCTTGAGCATTTTGTAGCAGCTCATATTCCAGCTAGAGGATCTCTTGGAAATTATTCCAGATCTACAGTCTAATTGTATCAGGGTTCTCATATTATCTAAATAAAGGTCAGATCTGTGTTGTTTGATTCCAAATCTGGTGTTTCTTGTTGTCTCTTGTATTTTTGTATGATGCATCTTCAAATCTATGTTCACATGCTTGATTACTGAATACACAAACCCTAAAACGTAACTCCAAGAGAAAACTTGCAAACACATAGCTAAACAACGGTTAACAGAGAGCAGTTAGTGTCCCCAACAAAAAAATTGGCTTGGGAACATTACAGTGGTATCGGAGCATTGATCCTCCCATCCAGTGGGGGTTAGCACATGCAGAAGTTTAGTGGCATTTACATGGGCAGAAGAAGGAAACAGACAGGTGAGACAGAGGCCAAAATGGAAGGATCGGGTGAGGACAGTGGACCACAGATTCTAGCAGGGTTCGCTAGGGACTTACAACGTTCCATAGATGTGTCACAGGGCAACCTTGTGCATCACCTACAGGAAAACCAGGAGGCAGTACGTAGGGGAGAGGTAGAGATGACAGAGACTCTAAGAAAGGTAAGTGAAAGCCAGGAAAGGATATCACAACTTCTTATGCAAATGAATCATGGGGGAAAGGGCCCAGAAATTTATGCCAACACGGAGGCTAGTGGGTCTCATGGAAGTACTAGACACTGGCAGAAACACATTCCCCATTATCACAATGAGGGACAAAGTCGTGGAGGAGGTGCACCACAGGGGCAGACACACAGCAAAATCACCCCTAGGCCCTATCTACCTTCATTCTTGGATGAACAGACACAGCCAAACTACCAAGACGAGATTGAGGACAATTTCGATCAGTATGTCAGGGAATATAACTCACTAAGCACAAGAGTCCAAAGGCTAATCACACTAAATCAATATTGTGGGTTTAAGTTCAGGGGTAAAACCAAACCATACCACGGGAACAACTATGAATTAGAGCGCAGGGTTGGTAAGATGGAAATCCCCTATTTTGATGGATCTTCCAAGGTGACTGCACAAGCTTGGGTGCAGAAACTTGACACTTACCTACAGCCTAAGTCACCGCATTCGGCGAATTTTTGCCTTAAAATTTGAAATTCGCCGAATTTTATGCGGACTCAAATTAATTCGGTTGGAATTCGGCGAATTTAAAGTGGAACACGAATTGTAGGTCGAATTGAACCTTATGTGAATCGCATGGTGAATTAATTCAGCCAATCCCTTCAATTTCGACTTCAAATTCGTCAGACGGAAAAAAATTATTAAAAAATCGAACCCTAGGGCTCATTCCGCCTGGTTTTTATTTCGCGTGGTTTCATTCCGAGTGGTTTCCGCCCCGATCTGCATGGGTTTTTATTGTTTACCGGACGAAACTTTTGTTGTTTCCTGCTCGTTTCATCCCTTCTCCGAGGTCAACCCGTGGGCCCGACTCTTGACCTCAAGGCTCATTCCTCCACGTCCGAACTTACAATTTACAGGCACGACTCAGACTCACTACAGTCTTCACTCTCGGCGGTTATGAACTTATGAATGACAGTTTGCAGAGTTCCAGACTGTCGTCTCACAACTTCCTCCAGGCTCCACCACGATGACTCGATTCCACGTGTTCGCGACCCGTAATCTGCCTTTTAATCGATTCCACAAGTCACGACCCAATAATGTGTTTTTTAAATCGTTAGGAATGTGTTTTTTAAATAGTTTATTCATGTTAGTATACTATTTTCATTTGTATTTTGTATTTAATTAATTTTCATGTTTTTAATGTTATGTTTTATTAAAGAGTTTTAAATTTTTGAAGAAGATGATGTATTTTTTAAATTTTTATTTAATAATGTTAGTAACCTATTTTTGTTTCTATCATGTATTTATTTATATATTTTTTAAAATTTTAAAATTTTAGCCTCTCGAATTTAATGACGAATTTTATCACATAAATTTTCACGGTCGAATTTTTGTCGAACTTCAATGTCGTCGAACTTGAATTCGAATTCGAACCAGGTGACTTAGCCTACAACTTAACCCAATGAGAGCGATTAATGCCATCAAGTTTGCCACCATGTACTTGGAAGGCAAAGCTCATGACTGGTGGTACTATGGGTTAACTACACTAGGTTACAACCAGATTGTGGCTTACACAGAGGCTTATTGACAGGATTGACCAAGGGGGTCTAGAGTTACATTTCAAGTAGCTCACCCAACTCAGGCAGACAGGATCACCTAAGGTATATATAGAAGAGTTCCAGAGGATAGCAGTCATGGTGCAGGATGTGTCTCGGTCGAGGCTCGTGATGCTCGTCACAAAGGGATTGATAGAACCCTTAAGGGGTTGGGTAAAGGCTTTCAAGCCTACCAACTTACAGGATGCTATATGGAAGACAAGGGATTTGGGCTCAACAGCGAAATCTAGATTCACCCATAGACCACCTCTAAACACAGGAGGAAGAGACCAAAGACTTCCCATGAACCAAGGGGGGAGAGACCAAAGGAGGTTTGACAGAGGCAGGGGTAGAATGGATGACAACACTAGAAGGGAACTATGGAGGAAGCAATTGTGCTATACATGCAAAGAACCTTGGGATCCCACCCACAAATGTATGGGCAGAGGCAAGGCACATTACATTGAGGTAACTTCTGATAATGAGGAAGATGAAGGTTACGGCCACCTTCAAAACATAGAGGCAGACACCACCGAAAACACAAAAGATGAAGATGCAAGTCACAGCCTTGCAACAGATGAGAAGATAACATTGGCATCCATCAGTGAGGTACCCAAATTCAACACCTTCGGGATGAGAGGGGTGCTACAGAGACAAAAAGTTTCGGTTTTCATTGATGGGGGTGCTTCACATAACGTCATAGACTCAGCCCTACTACAGAGAAAACACATACCCATTGTTGAATTTGAAGGATTCAGGGTGGAGTAGCAAGAGGGCGCACTATGCCCTGTGACAGGTATATTCAGGGAATGAAGCTGACATTGGCCAGACATGATTTGGCACAAGACTTCTACGTGATGGACCTTCCAGACACTAATATCATCCTTGGGGTTCAATGGCTTAGTATGTTGGGGCCAATAACTACCAACTACAAGACCATTGAGATGTCCTTCACCGAGGAAAGTGAAAAAAAAATTAGTTCTCGGGGGCATGTCAGGAAACACACCTAGGGTGGTTATAGCAAAGCGCATGGAGGCCATTTTCAAAAGAGAAGACATCGCATATGCTACTAAATGTAGAATATCAGTACGAGTGGATAAGAATGGGAAAACTCATTATTCACCAGGGATTCAGAAGATCATTAACAAGCATAGCAAAGTTTTTGGACCCATTCCACCAGGAGCACCACCAAATAGGGGGTTTGAGCATATCATAGAGTTGGAAGAGGGAGAAAAACATGTCATCACCACTCCCTATAGACACCCACAAAGATGAAATAGAGAAGGATATCAAAGAACTACTAGACATGGGCCACATTAGATCGAGTTCCAGTCCTTTTGCATCTTCAGTGGTACTAGTGAAAAAGAAGGATGGGACCATGCGCATGTGCATTGATTACAGGGCATTGAACAAGAAAACAATTAAGAACAAGTATCCCATTCCAAGGATTGATGAGTTATTGGATGAGCTTCATGGGGTTGTTTATTTCACCAAGATTGACTTACGCTCTGGCTATCATCAAATCAAGATGAGGGAGCAGGATGTCCCCAAAACTGCTTTCAGATGTCACTACGATCACTATGAGTTCTTAGTGATGCCATTTGGATTGGCCAATGCGCCAACCACATTTCAATCTTGCATGAACCATGTCTTCAACAAGCAATTAAGGAAGTACCTCTTAGTATTCTTTGATGACTTTTTGATCTATAGCAGGACTTGGGAGGAGCATATTCAACATGTAGAACAGATTCTGGCCATTATGGAAGGCCAATCCTTGTATGCAAAGGAATCCAAATGTGAATTTGGAATGACAGAGGTTCTTTATTTGGGACACATCATTGGGGTAAAAGGGGTACAGGTACACCAAGAGAAGATCCAAGCTATACTTGACTGGCCCACACCTAAGACCCTCACAGAATTGAAGGGGTTTCTTGGCATTTGTTGCTACTACAAGAGGTTCGTCAAAAGTTTCTCACAGCTTTGTGCACCCTTAACCGATTTGACCAAGAAAGGGGCATTCAAATGGAGTTCAGAGGCATAGTTGACTTTTGACAAAATGGAAAAGGTAATGAGTACGTGCCCAGTCTTAGCTCTACCAGATTTCGCACAACCCTTCACAGTGGAGTGTGATGACCCTTCACAGTGGAGTGTGATGCCTCCGGGGAGGGCATTGGAGCAGTGCTTATGCAGAAAAGGCACCCTCTTGTCTATGAGAGTCGAAAACTGAGGGGTCCTGAGCTTCTTTATACCATTTATGACAAAGAGATGTTAGCCATCATGCATGCATTGGCTAAGTTCAGGCAATACTTGGTAGGAGCGAAATTTGTGGTGAGGACAAATAACAGCAGTCTTAAGTACTTTTTGGATCAAAAGGACTTAAATGAGAGGCAGCAGAAGTGGGTAAGCAAGATACAGGCTTATGATTTTGACATTGAGTTCGTAAAGGGGAAGAATAATGTAGTGGCAGATGCATTATCCAGAAGGCCATCGGTTTATGCTATGACTGATATCTCAGTTGACTGTAAGGCCCACCTCTTAGTGGAATACTCAAAGAACCAATTTGCATGTCAATTAATGGATGGACAGGTACAAGATGACAATTTCAAAATAATGAATGACATAATCTACTACAAGGGACGAATTTTCTTAGTTCCTGAATCAACCTTTAAGGCCAAGGTACTACAAGCATGCCATGATTCACCCGTGGCAGGACATCAAGGATTTGTCAAAACATACTTGTTATCGCACAGTTCGTAGATGGGAGAGAGGCTAGCGGATAGTAGGTCAAACTGGCGAAACGGGAACCTTCCCCACCCAATGTCACCACAATGGGGAGGCTCTTTCTATTTAGGGAGGTTAGGCCCAGGGGAGACATCCCCGGTGACCTGTGGCTTTGAAGAGGCAAAGGTTCAAAAGAAGTAAGATAGTTCCCCCTTTACAGATCACCACCCAAAAAGATAGTCCGGCCAAAGGCCAATTCGAAATAACCCCCAAAGAATATGTACCTACCTGGAACAAGACAACAGCAAGAAAGATATATGCAAACTATATTCAATGGGGTTAGTACTTCATATGTAAGTGACTATCTGATATTTAATGCAAGCAATTTGATAGTAAATATTGATGAAATCAATGTTTGCAAAATGGCAATGATATATATATTACTTGTCAATAAATATTGGAACGATATAGCATTCAATGTAACAAATCAACACACTATCCAATAAATGCTCTTAACTACCATTCAATTGCTTATAAAATGAAACGTTGTTGCATCAAGATGAAATAACCAAGGGTGACGTCAGCATTCTAGGGTTAGTGTAGTTAGGGCTTCAGTTTTAAAAGAAGTTTAGAGTGTTTGGATTTGATTTCACTTCAACGCTGGAGGCTGGAGATCAGTGCCTTAGGGTTAAAGGAGTCAATAAATGATGAACGCAAGAGTTGAAGGGAAAGAAATTTCAAAGGACTGGAGGGAAAAGTTTCAAGGGGTTGCTAGAGCAGGGCCTTAAAAGCAGAACCCTAGGGGAGAGAGGCTCACTCCGGTGTTGCAAAAGCAAGGCCTCGTGCTCTCTCCTCCTTCCCGGCAAATGACTAGCCCAAAAACAGGAAAAAAAAATACCAAGACAGGAGGTTTTGTTGAGGGAGGTGTTGCTAAAGCAAGGCCTATCAACAAACCCTAGAACAGTACGGCCCTGGTGTAGTAAGCCTAGGCCAGGGACGTCTCACTCTTCTTGGCTCAAAAGGGTACGGCTAGCATAAGGAAGAAAGAAAAAGGAGTGTAGCTATGGCTAGGCTCTCTTTTTCCTCTTCAATGGCTTAAGGCTTCTTTATCAAGGGGCATGAGACAACGACCTACTTGTATGTTTGTCCCCTAGGGTTTTGATTCAGCAACATTTATAAATAGATGCAAGAAATCAAACTAAAACCATTCAATCAAGAAGTTTTGTGGAAAAATACTTACAAATCATGAAGAAATAACCATGCAAACCCTAGTTGTAACACCTTCCTTCAAGAGACACACCATGCCAAAAAATCTCTTCCTTCAACAAGTGCGCATCACTTAGTTCAGCCAAAAAACCCAATAGGGCGCTAAAATCAGACCTCACTAATGAGTGAGTGATGATTCCTTCTTAAAATGAGAGTGAAAACCCTCAATATATACTGTATCAATGACCTATTTTAACTTTTAGGTCATAAAAAGGCCAACAAGGCCAAAATACCAAAATAACACTGTTTTACATTAAATGTTCATTTTAAAACCCTAATTAAGCAAAAAGTGAGACATCACCCCTTCTAAGGGAGACGTTAGCCCCTTTTTAGGGCAAATGTAGCAATAAAGAGCAAAACGTTAGCCCTCTTTAGGCCTCTCCATTATGCCACACGTGTCAACTGCCCTGTCAAACTGTCACACGCTCAAGATGACGTCATGAGCCCATAGGTGACGTCCTAGGCCATCCAGGGCAAACGTTTCACTGGAAGTGGGTCAATCCCCCTAGGCCGAGCTCTACCAAAATGCCTATGATGGAACGTCCTCTTCTTCTCCGGTGCAAAACCCTGATCAACCACCGTCTTGTTTCTGCCCCCTGATGGGGTCTCAGCATCCATCTAGTAGACTCTTCAGCCCCATGGAGGTCCGAATTGATCATCTCCCCATGTGTATCGGTCCAAATGGTACATGTCCGTCGGGCATGGTCCTACACATCAAAAGCTACACCCTCCATGGGCTCATCAGTCACAGGGATCATAGCAATGTCAATCACATTTCATCATCAATATTATTAAACATATGCATAAAACCCCTAATATATCAATCAGTAGCTCAAAGACATTACAAAAACCTGCAATACAAGATTGGAGAAAAAGACAAGACATCCTATTGGGCTAGTATCCACGAGAAAAAGAAAGTTTCCAAGAGGATTTCATCCAAGCCATGTAAGTGAGGTGATGTGGCTAGGGGATGTCCAGACATGTGGGTGCAGTGAGAGCCAAGGATGCATAATGTTATCTGTGGGTGCCTTTGTAAAAGGCGAGCTGTACCTGTCATGGATGCATTTTTTCCAAGCTCGTTCTTGCCTTTATTCTTTTTTAGCTTTATTCTTTTATTTGTTTTTTCTTCTTCTTTTTCTTTTTATTCAAGAGCTAACCAGAAGACACTGCCTTGGCATGGTGACCAAAGCTGACAGTGTTACCCACAAGTACTTTCACAAAGATGAGAAGGATGGCTCGTGATGAGACCCCCTTTCCCTTGGCCATGCAACCAAAGGTCACTGCCCTGGGGTGGTAACCAAATGGTGGCAATGTCATACTGTTAGGTACCCATGAACATAATAGGCTAGCTCGTGATGAGACCCCCTATCCTCTGACTAGGTCTTGTTTGTTATTTTTCAGGTCCCTATTGTTTCTTGCTGAGAGGACTTTTATTGCCTTCTCGGGGATCCCTGGGCGAAGCACCTCGAGGTTTCATTTTTAGGCTTTTGTCTTTTACCAGTTGCTTTTACCTTCTAGGCCTTTAGCCCCTTCTTCCCGCGAGATAAGGTGCAATCCTACAAATAGGTCAACCCAATTCCCGGACAAGGGGAATGGGATAAATGAGCGGGAGATAAGAAGAAACAGTGGTGCTATGATGGGAGCGGACGATGGCATTTCAGAAATCCCCTCAGTGGCAAACCAAGACCTATGGGCACAAGCTTACTAGGGCACCCTATCAATTTCCCCAAGCATGGTCATGTGGGCTAATGTAAGATCCAAGCAGTTGTTAGAGATAAAAGGAATCAAATGCATATATTTAAAGGTTTCAATGATCAAATGTGACACATACCATGATACCTGGACCAATTACCTCATGGAGCAAAGACCTCTTCTGATACAAGACCAAGCCGATAGTGATGGATGTTGTTGTTGCTGACAAGACAAAGCTGATAGAAGAAGAAAACGATGGGCCCTCCAGGGCCATGCTCAGGTCAATCCCGCTCTCGGTACTCCATGTCTAGGACATGTGGGCCTCGAGACATGATCTCCTAGTTATCCCTAAAAATCGGGGATAACAATACCGACAGGTAAGGGAAAGATTTTCTTGGAAAGGGTTGAAGGAAGATGTGATGCGCCACATCAAGGAATGCACCACTTGTCAAGTGAACAAGGATGAGCACACACATCAAGCAGGATTATTACAGCCTCTACCCATCCCAGAGCACAAATGGAAAACCATCTCTATGGACTTTATCATAGGATTGCCCAAGGCACAGGGTAAAGATTGTATTTTTGTAGTGGTGGACAGGTTAACTAAGTTTGCACACTTCTTCTCCATTACCACAGACTTCAATGCAGCACAGGTCGCAGATTTGTTCTTCAGGGAGGTTTTCAGACTACATGGTTTACCCAAGACCATTGTGGGTGACAGGGACAGTAGATTCATGACCACTTTTTGGCAGGAATTATTCAGGTTGGTTGGTACGGCCTTAACCCCTAGCACCAGTTACCATCCTCAAACTAATGGTCAAACAGAAATAGTCAACAAGTGGGTGGAAGGCGACATCCGAAATTATGTATCAGGGCAGCAGAAATGTAATGTCCCTTTCCCAATAGGAGCTCCAAAGAGGAGGCTTAATGGTCTAAACCGCCTCGTTAGACTATAGCTAGGGCCAGAAAGGGGTAAACAGGGTCACTAAAGGTCACTCCAGTCACCGGTGTTATATTCGAAAAGTGACATTGAGCTAAAAAGGATTAAAAGCACTTTTAAGTCATTATGAGCTAAAAATAGAAGTCAACAGTGAATTAGGGTTTCAATAGTGATTTAGGGTTTTGGAAAGCTATAAAGGAAGGGTCAACGACCTAATTCATCATTATGCAGATTATGACTTGTCATTGAGGAGAAGAGGCGCATCTCAGGAGAGATAGTTCAGTGGATTCCAAGAGGAAGACACCAGTTGGCTGATTTCGGTGTTGAGAGACAAACCCTAGTCACAGGGAAGATCATTCAGGTCTTCCATCATTCTTCAGCAGCAATTACACAGTGTTCAGCAGGAGGGGCGCAATCATCCAGAGTGAGGGCGCAGCTTCTGAGAGGGTTTTTAGTCGACTTATCCCATCCAGGGCGAATTCCGAGATTTCCCTCTGACCCATTTGAGAGGAGGGTAAGGCGCATCTTTTGCCTGGTTCCTCGTCAGATTCTGACGGAGGAATCAACTGGAATGCATTTTCAAGACTTGGACGTGCGACACTTTTGGCGGGCACATTTGGGGTTCCAGAGCGAGCATCAGACTAGATTCAGGGAAACCCTTCCGACCCATTTCCCAGTAGACCAAGGCAGTCATTTTGAGACATATCTCGTCCGATTCTGATGGTGGAATCACTAGGACGCATTTTGCCAAAAGAAGAGGGGTGCATTCCCCCAGGGGTATCCATCCGGGGTCCAGATTCATCAGCAGAGAGGTCTGACAGAGACCAGTACTGAGGACTAGAGCAGGGCACATCATTTGGGATAGTTTCCAGGCCATTCCGAGAAGTATAGTTCCCAAGGCGAACTTTCCAGACTTCCAGCAGTTACCATCAGAGCTACCATAGTCCCAATGCATCCATTGTTTCCACAGTGCTCCCATATTCTGGGTATTATCTTTTAGTTGCTTATTTGTATTCCAGCTAAGATCCTTTGTCTGTTGATCTAGTCGAGTATTGTCAGTTTATTCAGCCGCATTCGGCCATTTTGCAATCCACAGAGATATCAAAATACAAACTTTACAGTCCTTTGTTGCGTTTATTATTTGTATGACCATTTATATACTGTAAACTTTTGATCCTACACACACATTAGCAGCGTTTCCTAGACTAGCGAAGTCAAGAACATTACAGTGGTATCAGAGCTTTAGTCCTGCCAGCCTATGACTAAAGACAATGAGTGGAGCAGAAGACCCAGAGGGTCGTGAACACATAGGTGACGAATATGTCACTTACAGCAGGCATAAGGAAAGAAGGCATAGGTCTGATTTTCCCCCTTTTCCTCCTAGCTCAAAGGAAAAGGAAGAGGAACACAGAGAAGCAGAGAGAAGGGCAGAGCGTGAGGCTGAGTGTGAGGCTGAGAGGATGCTAGGAGACAGATATGAGCAACCAGAGGGCAATAGCAAGGACCCGTAGATCCAGAGACAGCTTTCATGCAGGTTATCAACGATATGTTAGTTAGTCAACGGACCATGTCTCAATCCTTGGCACAGATGGTTGATAGATTGGCTAGAGTGGGCACCCCAGACACACAAGTCCCACATGCAGCACATGGGAACTCGGGAGCAGGCAGTAGACCCCAGTCACCCTCTCGCACATACACCTCTGCGAGTAGGATTCCCAAACCCTTGTTTCCCAGTTTCCAGAGGGCACCCCGATAGCAGCACCGCCACCGATAGCACAGATGCCACCCACTCATGCAGACGACATTGCAGGGTATAGGAGGGAGTACGCAGCATTGGGTCGTGACTCCCATCAGGACATGACCTTAGTCGAGTACTGTGGACTCAGACTCAGGAACCGCCCCAGAGAGTCGCAGAGGGGACGACCACAACAGCAGCAGGGGCATAACCTCGATTTCATCCGAAAAGTTGGGGAACTCACCATCCCTTCTTTCGACGGATCGTCCAAATACACCGCCAGAGCTTGGGTACAGAAGCTAGACATGTACTACAAGTTCAACCAGATGACCAAGACAGAGGCCATCAGTTTTGCGACCTTACACTTGGAGGGTGAGGCTCACGAGTGGTGGTATCATGGACTGGTGACATTGGGTCACAGTCGCATCACCTCCTATAGGGAGTTAACAGATAGGCTCATGGACAGGTTTGACAGGAAGGATCCCGAGATACACTTCAGGGATCTAGCCTGGTTGAGACAAACTGGCACAGCAGAGGCATTCATCACAAAGTTTCAGTTGGTAGCCGTGGCAGTGACAGATATATCAAAACCCGAGCTAATCATGCTATTCATAGAAGGACTTACAGAGCCTTTGAGAGAATGCGTGAAGGCATACAGACCTCCCACTTTGCAGGATGCCATCATTCGCACTCGAAATCTGGCAGAATCAGTGCCAAAGACTAAAACTTTCTCCAAACCATTTGTGCCCCAGAGGGATCGAGACAGGAAGCCATTCCAAAGAGAATAGAAGAGCAAGGAGAAGTTGGATGATGAGACCAGGCGAGAACTTATGAGGAAGAAGCTTTGCTTCAGCTGTAGAGATCCTTGGGTCCCAGGCCACAGGTGCATGGGCAAGGGAGAGATTCATTATATTGAGGTAGCAGCAGACAGCATGGACAGTGAGGAGGAGCAGGACAGTGGATCCACTAGTTCAGAGGAGTATGCACCAGCAAAGAAGCAGCCTCCCCGTAGACCACCGACACCAACAGGAGCCCATCCTCCAATAGTCACGCAACTGCCAAAGCAGGCTAACAGCAGGAAACCAACAAAGGGAGGAGTCATAGCAACCCTTTTTGGTGTTCCTAGGTATTATACCCTCCGTATAAGAGGGATTATTCAAGGGCAACAAGCAATCACCCAAATAGATGGTGGGGCCACCCACAACTTCATCGACCCTTCACTAGTATCGAGATGGGCACTTCAGATAGAGGAGTTTGAGGGGTTTGATGTTGCAGTAGCAGATGGCCACACAGTGGAGTGTCTAGACAGAGTTCCAAACTTAGAGATGAAGTTAGGCAACTACACAGTGAGAGACACATTTTATGTGGTTGACCTATAGGACACAGATGTGGTGTTAGGAGTTCAGTGGATGATTTACCTTGGGAAAAATCGCCACCAACTACCAAACCTTGGAAATGGGATTCAGAGATCAGGATGGGAAGAAGGTTGTTCTAGGAGGTATGTCGACAGGAGCACCCAGCACAGTTTCAGCCAAGAGGATGGAGAGGATATTCAGACATGGGGAGGTAGCATATGCCACAGAACGCTTGATCACTACTCAAAAAGATTAAGAAGGTCAACAACAGTACCATACGGAGATCAATAATTTATTAGGACGACATCAGCAGGTCTTTGAGGCAATTCCACCAGGGAGACCACCTGACAGGGGATTTAAGCACACCATTGAGTTGAGGAGGGGGGCAAACCTATGATCACCCCCCCCCATCGTCATCTTAGGCGGTTCAAGGATGAGATAGAGAAGGCGATCAAGGAATTGTTGGCAATGGGACACATCAGACCGAGTAGCAGCCCATTTGCTTCTTTAGTTGTCTTAGTTCTGAAGAAGTATGGTACCTGAGGATGTGCATTGATTACCGAGCCTTGAACAATAAAACCATCAAGAACCGGTACCCTATCCCACGCATTGACGAGTTGATGGATGAACTGCATGGGGCAGTTTTCTTCTCAAAAATTGATCTACGCTCTGGATATCATCAAATCAACATCCGAGAGCAGGACATAGAGAAGACAGCATTTCAATGTCATTTTGGATACTTCGAGTTCCTGGTTATGCCATTTGGGCTAACCAATGCACCCACTACATTCCAGTCTTGCATAAACCATATATTCAGGGATCAGTTAAGGAAATCAATCTTGGTTTTCTTCGACGACATCTTGATCTATAGCCGGTCATGGCAAGAGTATATGAGGCACCTGGATGAGGTATTGAGCATCATGGAGGCACAGTCATTATATGCCAAAGAGTCCAAGTTCGAGTTCGATATGACAGAGCTGCTTTACTTGGGCCACATCATCAGTGCACAGGGGGTACAGGTGCACCAAGAGAAGATCAGGGCCATTCTGGATTGGCCGACGCCCAGGAACGTGACAGAATTGAGGCGCTTCTTCGGGCTGTGCAGCTATTACAGGCGGTTCGTCCAGGGTTTTTCTCAGCTTGGAGCAACGCTGACAGACCTTAACAAGCACGGGGCCTTCATATGGACCGAGAAATCACATGAAGGAAGTCATGGGCACTTGTCTAGTGTTGGCACTACCAGACTTCACCTTGCCATTTGTACTAGAGTGTGACGCATCTGGCAAAGGGATCGGTGCAGTTTTGATGCAAGGAGGACACCCCATTATATTCGAGAACCGGAAGCTTAGTCAACCTGAGAGGTTGTACTCCATTTATGACAAGGAAATGTTGGCAATCATGCATGCCTTGACCAAGTTCAGACATTATTTAGTGGGCAGCAAATTCGTGGTCAAGACCGATCACAACAATTTGAAGTATTTCCTTGAGCAGAAGGACCTCAGTGAGCACCAAAAGAAATGGGTGACAAAGGTACAGGCATTTGACTTTGACATAGAGTATGTCAAGGGGAAGAAGAACATTGTGGTCAATGCATTATCGAGGAGACCTGCGACATGTTCTTTGATAGAGATTTCAGCAGATTGGAAATCCCACTTGTTAGTGGAATATTCCAAGAACAAGTTCGCTTGTGAGGTGATGGATGGGCAAATACAGGATGACCAGTATAGGATCATTGACGATGTCATATTTTACAAGGATAGAGTCTACTTGGTGCCAGATTCAAGGCACAAGAAGAAGATCCTCACTGCAGTTCATGATTCACCTCTAGCAGGCCATCAGGGGTTTTTCAAAACCTATAGACAGATCAGAGAGAGGTTCTCATGGAAGGGCCTCAAACAGGACGTTATGAGACACATCAGTGAGTGTGTGACTTGC
>SNQJ01S0024910.1:72695-92281 GCA_010110895.2 Picea sitchensis
TAGGAGGACAGCAGAGAACGTGAGTAAAGTGGTTACATTTAGGAGAACATTGCTACAACACCACCTTCCACATGTCCATTGGTATGACACCCTTCCGAGCATTGTACGGATATGATGCTCCCACTTTGGTAGACTTGGTCTTCAGGGAGAGTATAGCTCCCAAGGCCAAGGATTGGATCATAGAGAGTCAGGAGATTCTCAAGTTGTTGAAAGAGAACCAGCAGACGGCGCAAAACCGACAGAAGATAAGTGTGGACAAGCACAGAGTAGAGCACAGCTTTGAGGTTGGAGATTTGGTTTTCTTGGGACTCCAACCCTACAGACAAACATCTCTGAAGAAGAGTGGGGCCAAGAAGCTCAAGCCCAGATTTTATGGTCCTCACAGGATCATGCGCCAAGTAGGTGAGGTTGCTTACGAGCTAGAGCTTCCAGAGGCGAGCAAGATTCATAACGTGTTCCACGTGTCTTGCCTCAAAAAGGCAGTTGGACAATTCATTAGCACATCAGAGGAGCTTCCCCCGTTGGATGAGGAGGGACAGTTGGAGTTAGTTCCGGAGGAGGTTTTGGAGTTCCAAGAGCGGAAACTGAGGAGCAGGGTCATCAGAGAGTGTTTGATCAAATGGAGAGGGCTTCCAGAAGAGGATGCTACTTGGGAGAGCGAGCAGGTGTTGCAGCACCATGGACTGGTATTGCTTGCAGACAAGCAATTTTGGGAAGGGAGGACTATAATGTCTCTTTCCAAATAGGAGCTCCAGAGAGGAGGCTTAATGGTCTAAACCACCCCATTAGACTATAGCCAAGGACAGAAAGGGGTAAATAGGGTCACTAAAGGTCACTCCAGTCACCGGTGTTATATTCGGAAAGTGACATTGAGCTAAAAAGGGTTAAAAGCACTTTTAAGTCATTATGAGCTAAAAATAGAAGTCAACAGTGATTTAGGGTTTTGGAAAGCTATAAAGGAAGGGTCAACGACCTAATTCATCATCATGCAGATTATGACTTGTCATTAAGGAGAAGAGGTGCATATCAGGAGAGATAGTTCAGTGGATTCCAGAAGGAAGACACCAGTTGGCTGATTTCGGTGTTGAGAGACACACCCTGGTCACCGGGAAGATCATTCAGGTCTTCCATCATTCTTCAGCAGCAGTTACACAGTGTTCAGCAGGAAGGGTGCATTCATCCGGAGTGAGGGCGCAGCTTCTGAGAGGGTTTTTCGTCGACTTATCCCATCCAGGGAGAATTCCGAGATTTCCCTCCAACCCATTTGAGAGGAGGGCAAGGTGCATCTTTTGCCTAGTTCCTCATCAGATTCCGACGGAGGAATCAACTGGGACGCATTTTCCAGACTTGGACGTGCGGCACTTTTGGCGGGCACATTTGGGGTTCCAGAGCGAGCATCAGACTAGATTCAGGGAAACCCTTCCGACCCATTTCCCAGTAGACCAAGGCAGACGTTTTGAGACATATCTCCTCTGATTCCGACGGTGGAATCACTAGGACGCATTTTGCTAGAAGAAGAGAGGTGCATTCCCCCAAGGGTATCCATCCAGGGTCCATATTCATCAGCAGAGGGGTCCAACAGATACCAGTACTGAGGACTAGAGCAGGGCGCATCATTTGGGACAGTTTCCAGGCCATACCGAGAAGTATAGCTCCTATGGCGAATTTTCCAGACTTCCAGCAGTTACCGTCTGAGCTGCCATAGTCCCAGCGCATCCATTGATTCCGCAGTGCTCCCATATTCCAGGTATTATCTTTTAGTTGCTTATTTATATTCCGGCTAAGATCCTTTGTCTGTTGATCTAGTCGAGTATTGTCAATTTATTCAGCCACATTCGGCCATTTTGTAATCCACAGAGATATCATAATACAAACTTTACATTCCTTTGTTGTGTTTATTATTTGTATGACCATTTATATGCTGTAAACCTTTGATCCTACACACACATTAGCAGCGTTTCCTAGACTAGCCAAGTCAGGAACATTACAAGAAAGCATGGATTAGGTGGCTTCATTTGGGGGAATACTGCTACAACACCACTCATCATATGTCTATTGGTATGACTCCATTCAAAGCCTTGTACAGTTATGACCCTCTCTCCTTTGTAGAGATTGTCTTTGATGACAGCAGGGCTCTTATGGTTCAAGATTGGGTTCAACAGAGCCAGGACATACTCAAAGAACTGAAGGATCATCTGCAAAGGGCACATAATCAACAAAAGGTCCAGGTACATAGGCACAGAGTAGAGCGTGCACATTTGAGGTTGGTGATTTGGTTTACTTGAGGCTCCAACCGTATAGACAAGCATCTATCAAAAGAAGTGGAGGAGAAAAGCTCCAACCCCGATTCTTTGGCCCCTACAGGATCACCAGGAAGGTAGGGGCCGTGGCATATGGGCTTGATCTTCCACAAGGCAGCAAAATACACAATGTTTTCCATGTGTCATGCTTGAAGAGAGCTATAGGCCAACACATTACTCCAATTGAAGAACTGCCACCCTTAGATGAAGAAGGGAAATTGATACTGATACCAGAAGAAATACTAGAGGTTCGTGAGAAGAATCTGAGGAGGAGGAGCATCAAGGAATACTTAGTCAAATTAAAGGACTTACCTATTGAGGATGCTACTTGAGAGAGTGAACAGGTATTGCAAGAGACAGGTTTAGAATTGTTTGTGGGCAAGCAACTTCTAGCAGGGGAGAATGTAATGTCCCCCACCTCTTGATGAAGAGGGTTGGAGAGACTCAGTAGTCTAGTCATCCTCACTAGACTATAGTCTCATGCACTATGGGGAGAAGTCAGCTAAACTCAACATTATAATATTAAGTTGACTTGGAAAAGGAAAAGTAACTCGATGAAAGAATAGAACACATGAGGGTAAGCTAGAAGTTAACCCTAGGGGTTAACTAACTCAACAGAGAAACAGATTAGAGGTATAAAGGAAAGGCAAGGGCGCACCTCTCACTCACCTTTGGATTATTATTGCATTTCTTTTGGGCTCTAGAGCACAACAGTTTTGAGGGTTTTGAGAATGCAAACCCTAGAGGACAACTCAGTGGTGAAAGATCCCACCTCACTTGTTCCAAGCTTGGTCTCGGGGATGCAATACTGCACCCACACCATTCTACAACAGCTACAAGTACTATCTTCCATCCAGGGCAAGAGCAAGGCGTATCTTGGAGGGTTTCCAGCAAGGGGGCGCACCATTGGTTGAAGGAAGTTTCAATCCAAGAGTTTAAGAAGGCTTTTTGACATTTGGACACTTGGGTTTTCTCTGCAAGGCCTTGATCATCATCTCTAGTGCATTTTGAGAGAGTTTTCCTTGCCATTTGATTTTCTGAAGCATTGGCAAGATTTGAACAGAAGGAGGGCGCTATTGGAAAGTAGATCTACTCAGTTTGGAAGGGAAAAACTTCATATCTCAGCCAAGGACTTCACCTAGGGGTTCACCTTGCCCCGATCTATCTTTCCTGAGAGTTTGAGAGTATTTGGAGGTCTCCATCATCAAGGCCGAAATATTGGGTCTTGGCAGTCTTCAGGAGGGCGCGGTCTAGTTTGGAATTTCAGCATATTGCAGAGTAGATCTTGGTATGTCAGCTTGAGACTTCAGGAGGGGGTTTACCTTGTCGCGATCTATCATTCTACAAAGTTTTGTGGCATTTGAGGGCTTCCAGCAGAAGAGCCGAAATATTGGGTCTTCACAGCTATCCAGGAGGGCGTAACTTTAGCCAGGGGGGTTTGGACTTGACCTTGGAGGGAAAGAAGTTAATCGTGTATTGGTCTTCAGCTTGCATCCAGCCTTTGGAGGCTTATATCTTCATATCTTGAGCATTTTGTAGCAGCTCATATTCCAGCTAGAGGATCTCTTAGATATTATTCCAGATCTACAGTCTTATTGTATCAGGTTTCTCATATTATCTAAATAAAGGTCAGATCTGTGTTGTTTGATTCCAAATCTGGTGTTTCTTGTTGTCTCTTGTATTTCTGTATGATGTATCTTCAGATCTATGTTCACATTCTTGATAATTGAATACACAAACCCTAAAACGTAACTCCAAGAGCAAACCTACAAACACATAGCTAAACAACAGTTAACAGAGAGTAGTTAGTGTTCCCAGCGAAAAAATTTACTTGGGAACATTACAAAGAGTGAGTGAAACTCCACGTATGAGGGTAATAGAGATAGTGAGGGCATGGTAAAAGGAAGGAAAAAAGAGGGATTGCACCCTAAATTTTAGGGAGAGCGCATGGGAGAATGGGACTTATGGAGAATGGAAGAAAATTGGAGATGGATAATGGGAAGAATAGGAAATTAGGGTTAGGTTTAATAGGCATGATAGAAGGGAGGATGAGTTAAGTAAGGAAGAGAGTTCATGTGCATAGCTAAGAAGGAATGCGTGCTAAAACTTAGGGAGAAAGCGCATCTAAGAATGGGAAAAAGGGAAATAGTGAGCCACGTGTGAAGGAGGAGTAATAGAATAGGCGCATGGAGTGTTTCATGCGCTAGACAAGTGGAATGAGAGAAAGAGACCACACCAAGCATGAAGATAGAGTGTGACAAGGACCAATGAGTGCGCCACACGTATGAAGGAAGAGAGAATAGTGAGGCCGCATTCTTGGAAGAGGAAGTAGTTAATGAGGAGTTGGATCATGCGTTTAGGATTTTAAGAGAGACTAAGCACATGGAGGAATGAAAAAGCTATCCAATGCATATCTAAATGCTAAAATTGGCCAAGAGATGAATGCACTAGCCAAGGAGGGAGAAAGCACCCTAAATTTTAGGGATTTGGCATTTAAGAGGAAATAAAAGGGATTTTAATGGAATTAATTGCATCAAAAGTGAGTTAATGAAGAGTGAGAAAAATTTAGGTGAGTGATTTAAGCCTTGATTGGCTCAATCACGTCCATGAGAGTACCACCTCATCCACATGCCCCTTTAATTAATTAATTCTTCACTTTAATGCTTTTACCTTGGAAAGTGTGCCCCCTCATTAAATGATGCCAAGTAGATGCCACATGTCATATTGTATCACCGCCACATGTCAAAAGTTGACCCTGCCACTTGTCACCTTTGGAGGCGACCACCCTTGCTATATATAGAAACTGCTAAAATTAGGGTCTGACTCCTAAAAAATAGCAAACTGTCAAAAACGTCCAGGATGACTAGGAGAACACTGTCGTGTGTCAAATGTCTAAAAATAGACACTGCTAAAAATAGAATCTCATCGAATGTTAATGATATCATACTCATTGGATTCAATTTTCCGTGAGGATTCCAAATACGCAATCAAAATTGACAGGTGAACCTCGGTGCTCCACCTACTAAAAATAGAAAATACTGACATGTCATCACAGAAAAGGTCCAAAAACTCGAAATGTCTCAAGGATCAATACTGCACACTCAGAATCATGATCTAAGGCCTGGAGCTCAACCTGCTAAAAATAGAAAGTGCTTGCATGATCCTCGAAAAAATGCCATCAGGCTCAGTATCATGCAAGGACCAACATTGTATGCTCAAAACTATCAAATGAGTCTCCAGTCACTATCTCCTAAAAAGTAGGGTCACCTGCTATATATAGAAATCTCTCTCAAATCCTATGAAATTGCGCTAGCTCTAACTCTAAAGCAAAAACAACCATATACCAGTCCTGTACCTATATCTGATGGGAACCAACCTCTGACTCACACAAGTGTTGAACTCTGGGAAAATCTTTGAATGCCAACCAAATAGTGTATGCTGACCCTTAACCCTCAAGATTTTCAAGGTTGAAAATCTAGGGGTTAACAAGTACTCAGCATAGAAGGCTATCTTCGAACGTAACCCACCATGAGGATTTATCCAAGTGACCTTGTACAAACTACCTATAGATATCCTCTCGAATGATTGTATGCATCTCTTGTCTGGTAGGTAAGAGGTGACCAAATCTAGGGAATATCTAAATGGAGGGAGTTGGTCCATCGTAATACCCATAGATGCAAGGAGATCTAAGACCCCGACATACCAACATTGAGATCGAGCCAGAGAGCTAGCTGATGTGATGGACTCTGAAGAGCAATAAGCCAGGTATGGATACCAGTCCCATCCCTTTGTTGTATCAGCAAATATCTGAATGCGGTGCAAGAGTGAGATGAGACCAAACATTGTCTCAAGTCGAAAAGGGAGAGCACCAAACTCTGCGAGGACAATGGGATGAGGAATTGTATGCTTGCATATGATGATGCAAAGAAGGAGAATGATCTGTACTCTCTCTGTTGAAGACCCATCAAACTCTAGCAAACCATATTCCCAATCCTTGGAACCATATAGAATTGTGGGCCAGACAAGAGTGTGTACATGAGTGACATCTTGGACGATATGTCCTAAAAATGTTTTTGAAAACATTGCCTCTCAATAAGGGCCAAGGACCCATATCCCTTGTTGACTCGGGGCTAAAGTACATGATGTAGACTAAATCAAGGTCTTCTGAGTAATACCCCCAAATAAGTATAAGAGTTGGTGATCTTGATCTCCTCTCCTTTGAAAAATAAATGGTTATCAAAGAGGATCTTCTTCGACCCATTGAAGATCATGCCGTCGATTTTACCCAAGTTGACCATCAACTAACGAAGGTCACAAAAGAGAGACGGGGGATCCAACTGTCTCTACAATCCTTCTGAAGATGAAGCTAGAAGGATCACATCATCTGCAAACAACAGGATAGAAATCAGGACCTAGTGGAGAAGGCGCCCATCTCCATCTTGGATATGCTCATGCAAGAAAGCATCCAGCTCATAAATGTAGATCCCGAACAATGTGGGGGACAGGGGACAACCTTGTTTGACCCCAATGGTGCTCCTGATAAAATCCGATATCCCATGTGTTGTGCATAGACAACCAAGGACCGACTCGTATAATAACATGATGGCAGACAATACGGTATCTAAGATGCCAATGTCTCTAAGTCTCTGGAACAAAGCCTCCCTAGGGACGGAATCAAAAGATTTTCAAATGTCCTCCTCAATGATGGCCCTAAGTGTGAGGATGTGATCAATGGTTTGGTGCTCAGGTCGAAATCTAGCATGCCCTCTAGCTCTAAGTTACCTCCTCTCAATTTAGAATGGCAAGGAAAGAAGGTGCGCCAAAAGTAATTAGGGGAGCGGATAAGGGAAGCACACAAGTCACGTATCCTTTGGGAAATGAAGAGGCATTTCTTATGGCGAAAAGGGCGGCGGTAGTAAGCTTCAAGGTGGGTGGAGGGGCAAATGTGAGTAAAGGCGTGCCAAAGCTGACTGTGGAGGTTTTTACATTCGTTATCATACCACTTGTTCATGGGGCGAGATCTTATTTTAAGGGAAGGTGAGGTGGATCTGGTGTAGTGGTGATATGTCTTAAGGGCAACTCCCCAAATGGTGGATGAAAGACAAGTATATTGAGCATAAACAAAGGCAAGGCACAAGAACTGGGACTTAGATGGGAGCATCTGGAAAAGATGAGAAGTAAAGATGTCGTGGTCCCCCTCATCAAAGGAAAAGGTGGTGTGAGGTGGACCAAGAGGGGGTCAAGGGAGGGGGGGTGTCAGCCTGAAGAAAGAAAGATAAAAGAGTGTGGTCGGCTAAGGTGATTGGCGTCACCAAGAAATGGTGGATAAAAATGATAAGAGTCTGATTGGACAAGACATAATCTACTCCACTTGCACCTTACAAGTGAAGAAACGAAACTCCGAGAAGCAGGGAAGGCCATTTAGGATCAATAACTCATGGGATTCACCGAGCTACAAGAGGTGCATGTCGTACCCTATGAGAGGCCTAGAGACATCATTAGATAACCGTTGGAGTCCTATTGACTTTGGATCTGTTTCTTGAATGCAAAACACGTCCTTTGAGCGATCATGTTGGGGAATCTGAAGAGATCTAGTACGGGCATTGACATCACCAAGTAGGATGATATCCCCCATTGTCGAGTATTGAATGATGCCAACGTATAGGTCCAAGTAGGGATCTTCATTTAAATCACTATGAACAGCCAATTGAGATGAAATAGGGGGGAAGTAACAAACTGCCACATAGATCTTAGAGAAAGTGTGGCCCACCATGATTGTCCGATAATTGTTTGGATTGGAGTTGGCTCCTAATTTGTAGATTGAGTGAATAATGTGGTGGGACCAGGACTATGGAAAACCTGAGCAAACAAAATGGTTAAACACGTCAGTGATATAATCAAGAAGAGTTGGTTTACCATGTTTGAAAAGCTCATCTTGGAACCGCTCCTCATCTATTTCTCTATTGGTGTTCATCTCCCAAATGGCCTCCCAAATGTCCGTGTAAAAGAACAAGCAACAAGGTGTTGGGGGGGAGGTGATTATGATGCAGGGCTTCCCAAGAACATTGTAGAGGGTAGTCATGTGGGTGAACATGGAACCGGGGTCAACATCTGAGGGGAAGATGGAGCAACCGGGAAAGACAGTGCGCCAGAAGATATTAGGGGAACAAGGGAGGGTTGCAACAATTCACATCTCTACAAGATGAAGAGACATTTCTTATGGCCCAGAAGACTGTGATAAGATTTGTTGAGTATGGGGTAGGAGGTGGGGTTATGGAGAAGTGCATAATGGAGCTATCTATGATGGGATTTGTAGTAATCGTCATACCATCTATTCATAGGATGGGATCCGTGGATCATGGTGTAGAAGGGAACACTAGTAACATGTGGGTAGGAGCTAAGGGCAGCATCCCCTGGAAAAAAAGAGATGGTTGTATTTGGAAGAGGCTAACTCAAGGGACGAGAAACTAGAGAGGGGAGCGAGTATCTATCAGAGGTAAGAAACAAAGGCATTCAAATCCCCGTTATTGAACAAGAGAGAGGCGCGAGGGGGACCAGGGGGAGGCAAGTGAGAGGGGGGGGGCCTCCTTTGAGAAATAAGGATAGGAGGTAGTGATCATCTAGAGGAATCACGGTAACAGATAACTGGTGGATATAGGGGTGTAGGTCACAGTTGGCCAATACATAGTCGACCATGCTAGCCACCCCACTAGGGGGAAAACGCATGAACATATTGGAATCCAAGAAGCAAGGGAGGCCATTTAGGATCAGCAATTCATACGACTATCGAAGGTGCAAAAGATGTTTATCGTAAGCTGTACAGGGTCCCAAGGCATTGTCCAAGGTTCTGTAGAGGTCTACTGAGTCTGGGTCAATCTCCTACAGGCAAAAAAAATCCTCATATCTATCATGAAGTGGGATTTGATGAGCTCTTGTGTGGTCATTGAAGTCCCGCAAAAGAATCATATTCCTCAAAACTATGTACTGAACAATATCCGCATATAAATCCTAGTGAGGATCCCTAACTAGACTACGTATCTCTATGGAGACTTAAACCTAGAGATGTAAGAAGAAAGTAGTAACCTATAATGAAGTTGTCTCAGGGAAGAGGTGGCAAACCACGAATCCAGATCCACAAGAATCTAGCATAATCATCTGATGCCACCCTAGAAACTTAGTTCCGAAGGGAATCCCTGATCAAGCAAGCAACACCTCTAAAATCCTATGCATCGCCTAAGCTTCGAGTTGATGTTTACAAACTGATAAGTGGTATCCTAAGTAGTCTAGGATGGGCCTAGGGAGACTCTTGTGGGTCTCGATCAAAAACAGAAAGTATGATGGTCTAAGTGCATTGTAGATAAAGCCCAAAGAAGACTAAAATATGCCATTACAGTTCCAGCATCCAATGGAGACCCTCAACATCCTGCCCCTCTACTTGACAAGGGCATCATTTGGTAGGCCTAGGCGGGGTCTATTGCCTCTCAAACCCTAACTTCTTGAGATAAAGTCTTAAATCTCAAGTGGGGCCTTGGAGGAACTAAAAGGGAGGCCAATGTCACCTCACCAACCCTCTTCACACTTTAGGCAGACTCTCCTTCGACACAAGGGGGGCTTCCCTAGAATAGGATTGCTAGAATTTTAAACCACGGATTGCAAGGTGAAGTGAAGAGTAAATTCCAGCGAAACAATTTTACATGTGTAGTACATAGAGTGGATGAATGGACCGAAGACTAGTGTCTTTTTATTGGGCAAATGGAGTGAGGTTGTCTTATTGAGGAAAAGAGAAACAATGTGAAGGAAAAATACAAGCTTAATTAACCTTTTCCTTGTTGTTCCAAACTTCAGAAATTTATCAAGGGAGACCACTAGTGTAGATAAACTCCAATGACTGAAAATTGTACCTATCAAGAAAGGATTACAAGTGCATACAACCAAGTATAGAGAAGCATGCATCAATATAAAACATTCCAATGATAAAATACAATAGAATAGAGAAACATGCATCAATATAGAACATTCCAATGATAAATACAATAGAATAGAATGGTATTACCTCATCCAATGTTTCATAACCATAATCCAAAAAGATTTCATCAACATGAGATAGCATAGAGATCTAGAAGATTTCCTCATCCATTAAGCAATTTATTGATCCTCAATTACATCCAACAAGTGTTCTACTAAGCTTGAAGGGGTCTAGCCCCAAATCCACCATATAATAATATATCTCCATGCATAAACATATGCACCAATAAAACCCCAAAAAATAATTAAGTCAATGACCAAAGGGGAAATGTGCCAAGCATTCTCCTCAAATGTGATCCCAGCCTAGCCAACATGGAATAGCAATAGAAAATACATCATCTAGAGCACCTCAACAAATAAGCTCAATACTTCATCGCTAAAGGCTAACCAAGTGCCAAGTGATGGTCAACAACATAAAAGAAGGGAAACACATGAGATGTACCCTCCTAACCAATCATCCAATAAAATCATCACCACCATAGCCAACCTCTTGGAGGGATAGAACCCCCATACACGAGCAAAAGTGAAGAATTCTCTAGAGAAGATGAGCAACATACCAAGAACAACACCATGATGCTAAGATGATCTATGTGAGGTAGCAAGTATCATCACCAAATCCACTAGCATAATCATGATTCATCAAATCTATACAAAGAGGGTGATTCATCAATCAAAGGCATGAAGTATGAGAGGAGTACCAAGCCATAATCCATCAAGCATGATTATCCAACCAAGATAAATGAGTATCCTCCAATCCAAAGTATTGGAGCAACCTGATGGAAGTGCCATCTTCAAGTCAAGTCACATCTCCTACAAATCCTTGTAACATGTAATAAAAATCACACATACAATCCTCATGCAGTATAAGGGGTAATAAGGTCCACCCTGGAAGTGGGGAATCTCTAATGACCACTCTAAAATGTCTAATAACAACCCACTTACCAACTTTTTGTGCTACAGCAACCTGTTCCTTGGCATGTTTGAACTCTGCAACTTGGGATCTCGTAAGATCGACATCGAGAAAGATCCTTTGGGTGAAGGAAAATAGTTTTCACTTAGCCCATAGGACCTACAGTCTATCCCCCAAGGATCAAAAACGAGGGAACAGCGTAGAGTCAAAGTCAAAACACGCACTCTCCAAAGTCAACTTTGTAAGACCTAAGGTATCCTAAAGGAAGGAAACCCCTATCTAAACAAGGTCTAAAGAAGGTAATGATGGTTGAAGCCCCCTCACCTTCAAGTTGAACTCTTGAGCTCACCTACAAGCTCCTCTAAGAGCCTAAACAACTTCTTCGACCTTCACATGAGGGAGTGCATTGTTCTTCCCCCGAACCACTTTAACCTGAGAGTTGAGGGTTTCCTATTGAGTCTCAACCTCCTTTTTGAATAAGTCCTACTTGTAACGAATTTCATCTTGCTTGTTCCTAAGATCTACGATTTCCACATGAAGGGAGTCCCCTAGGGAGTGAAAAAATTCTTTATTCTTGGTAAATTAATAGTTCAAGTGAATAAACCAATGCCTTATGGAGTCGAAACATGAAGGAAAGAAAAGCAAATAAGGTGAACGATAGTATTCAAATCCTACTATTTAAATTCTATGAAAGAATGAAATCAAAAGCTAGTAAGAGTCTAAGTACAATAGAAATTATTAAACAAGAAACACAAGGGATAATGGCCCAGAATATGCTTGAAAGTCTTTATTACCAAGCATTGTAGGATGGACAAAGTCCTTGACAAGTCCATACACAACAATAATCCTCCAGGATCTTAGGGATGCCTGTACGTGCAATTCCTCCTCTACAAGATGGGATACATACAATCACAGTGCTACAAAGGCAGAATCCAACTATCACAAGTACTTGATGCGAGCTCTCAATCAAACTCTCAAGAAATGAATAATGGAAGCAATAAAAGGTACAAGGTCGTAGCAATAACCTCTTACTTCAATCACTCATAAAAAAGTCCTTTACACTCACATTCCATGTACAATATATAAATGATGGAAAGAGAGAGAGAATAAGAATAGAAGAAGTAAAAATAAGATAAGATAATTATATTAATGTCCAACAAATGACCACAAAGTAAGTCAATGGGACTGTTGAGTATAGCACTCCTCTTTTGAGAGAAATTAGCATGTGCATGAAGAAACTACTCCTCCATAAGTTTTCCCTCCTTCTATAATAGCCACCTGCAAGAGAAAATATGCATGTGTATGGTTGATTTCTTCTTTTAATGCAGTTTTTGCATGCCTAAAATAAGCCCCACAAATTTCCGATGGAGAGAATCCCCTAAAATTAAGTTCATACATGAAAAAGTTGTAAAGGAATTAAAAGCACATGCACGGTCACAATTAGAAAGGTGGCTAAGGGATAAAAATAGGGAGGAAAGGGTGTTAAAAATAGTAACCACCTCTCATGCCAAATAAAACAAATTTTAAAATAGTAGGTGGCTCTCAAAGGGCAAGTAGGATTTGGCCTAGAATAGCAATGAACAAGGACTCAAGGAAAGGGGAAGGGAGTTCATCAGGGAGGGCGCACTGAGTCAGTGCACATGGAAGCTTCTCAAGGCCAATAATGTCTAAATATAGCAAGTATTGTCATGTGGGCCCACCAAGTACCTTCTTGCCCATGCCAAAATGCAATTGGTCCTTGAAATTTCGAAGTGCTCTAAATGGCTTGAAATCTGATACTACTGCTATACATGGTACTGGGTATCCAAAAGTCCAATCACCCTGCTAAAAACAGACCAAAACCTGTGGTTTTGAAATTAGTTAAAACTCAAACCATAAACAAATCTCCCAGTTGGATACTCAAATATGTAATTACCCTGTCAATCTACCCAAGAAATTGCTAAAAATAGCAACTTCTTGGATTTGCCTCAAATTTGAACTCCATGCACATCTCCCCAAAGGGCATCCAAAACTATGATCAGATCTCGAAAAAAAATTGTTTCAAGAAACTGCAAGAACCAACCTGATCATTCCTTTGGGTGTCTTTGACCTCCCATACTTGCTCTGAATACCTGCAAGTAGGACAAACCCACTCTAACTGAATCTTTGTCCATTATATGTACCTGTATATATGTTTGAATTACTCAAGAACCTGTCCAACCATCAACCCTTAAATAACAAATCATGCGACCATGTGCCAAGTCTGAAAGGCACTCCAAGAACCATTGATACCACATCACTGGACCGACTAACCAATCCATCCCATAATGTACCAACAAACAATCTAAGATAGGCACTCAAATTGGATTTTGAAGTGATCCAATCTAGCTGCTCACAAGTTCCTTCCTTATGCATTGCAATAAAATCTTGATGGAGTAATAAGCATTTGTTTGAAGAGCAACTTTAGGCCTTTAAGAAGGTGGATAAGCAAAAACAAATTGTTGATTGGAAAATGTCTATACCACAACATATGAAAGATGCAATTGACAATTGATTGAGCCAAGGACTTTGTAAGATGGAGACACGATTATGATATTTCACAGTAAGTACAAAGATGAGTCATGGAAACTTAAATTTCATTGGCTAGGCCCTTTCTTTTTGGCACACCTCTATGAGGAAGACTCTATGACGATCGCTAAGTTAAAAAACCAATAAAATCTCAGAAAATTTATTTCCTGACTGAAGTTATTTCACATGCAATTAGTGTATGAGTTGTTGCAACAAGAGGACAAGTTGACTCCAACAAGATATTATTCTGACGGGGGTTTTATTTACTTAGCTTTTAAGAAAAGTTTTATCAAATTGCCTAACTCGTTATTGTCAAGTGACGAGAAGTTCCAAGCACAAGAAGACATCACAACGGAAGGTTGCAAACAAAACTAGTTGCAATATTAGTATGAATTGCAAGAAAGTGATTGAAAATGAATTGTTGTATGTATTGAACCTTGCAGATTGCTCCAATTGTAGTGATTTGAATTGGTAGCCTCGAACTATGGAGATTTTGATATTAAAACCTCCAATTGTTGTTAGAAATCATGAGGTAGAGGATCTACAATGAATTCTCCAACAAACCAGAATCCAATAAGATAAACAAGTTGAAATATAACATCGCTTTAATGATGAACACATTAAGACTTCAAGAGAATGTGCAACACAAGTAGAGGTGCCCTTAGGAAAAAGAATGAATAAACTCACTTGAATGAGATGATCTTACAAATGACAGAGGTGGTGTATTTATACCGCTCTACTAGGGTTAAGGCGCTAGCCCAAAGGAAGAGGCTAGGCCAACCTTACCCTAAAATACAATAAAATACAACAAAGTGTAATAATGGGTGTACAACCCAAAACTACCCACAAGTTGTCCCATAAAGGGCCTCAACTACCCATATAGTGGGCTAGCATGTGACCACAAGTGAAGATTAGACAAAATATCTCAACAGTTGCAAAGACTTTAATATCGCAACTTATCATTGCAAATATTTTTACCAACAAACTGTCGTTTCTGGGATGTAGCTGATCAAAACTTTCATTGGGCAAATTTGATAGTTTACTAATCACTATTTGCCAAAAAAGATTTGTAATGAACATGTGGTGAACAATGAAACTTACTGCAACCTCTCTATGGAACCAAAAAGAATGCAATCTTTCTTGCAACAAGCAATGTCGGTATCAATCATTTTAATTGGCATTTATTATCACGTACAAAGAAGATGAGGCTATAATTTATAATTAATGCTCCAAGTGGCATTTAAACGTGCATAAACATAAGAGTTGGATGCAAGAGGTAATCCATTATTCAATAATTCATTTACTGAGCATTTTTTACAATAATTATATTCTTTGCGATCTGCATTCTTGCAACATGATGATCAATTACAAGTGCACAGTTTTTCTCACCCACGGGCCACTACTCAACATAATTCCTTGTGAATTATAATGATTGCTTGCGCTTGTGTTATTTTCTTAGACTTGCTTTATTTTAGACAAGATGGCTCATCATATCCCCAATTTTGTCCAAGCAAGGAATGAATAGGTTGAGAAGCTATGTATAATAAATTTGCTTGGACATCTAAGTTTCTAACAAAGAAACCAATTTTACAAATGTTTATAACTCTAGATTGTATCTAGCTCTTTCCATGCTTAACTACAAGGTGCAAACAAATTTGGTGTTACAGATAATTAAGAGGTATGATGAAAATCAAACTATTCTGGGAGACAATATTATTGCTTTTTCCTATGGAAATGTTCATAGATTGTTCATGATTCCCGAAGGAGGGTAAGAATTGGATGTGCATAGATTAGCACTAAAGTAAACAATTGAACGCTCAAGAATGTACCTAATGAAATGTCAAAATAAGTAGGGTAAATAAGAAGAACAAGAAGTTAAGTTTCGTGCTCTGCGGCTAGGGGAAACCCTAGTCACTACCTTTTGTAAGCCCGAGCTATTGTTGGTTTGTGCTTCGCTGTAGATGGGAGCTGGCTTTCTTTGCGTCGATCCCTTAGTGGTGTGGCTCGACCTCGCATGGCTTTTCTCTTTTACCTGGGCTTTGTTTCCTCTCCTTCTTCATTGACGGTTGTGGTACAGTGCGGCTCTTTCCTGGTGGCTCTTTTCTTGGATGATCTGTTGGTTGCACATAGCTCTCTCTAAGTTGATGTCAGTGGTGGGGTTTTGGGGGGAGCGGTCAAGGCAATCCCTAGTGTCTTGTGCCCTCTCCCTTTGACTTGGTTTTGCTCCTGTGGGTGTATAGGTTGTCCAAGCCACCATTGCTATCACTGCTGGTGTTTTTCTTTTGGGGCAGACCCTCTCCTCTGCAGCCTTTGACTCTTCCTTTTGTTTGGCTCCTTTCCGATGTCGGTTCGTTCAAGGTTTGATGTATACTCAGAGCCTCGTCTTTCTAGTGCCAAGGAGTTGGTGCCGTGTTCAGTTTTTTGGTGTTGGATTTCGGGGTTTTGTTACCTCACTTTCTCTTCCGTCTCTGTGAGGATGTATGTCACTCTGACCTAGTCCGTCCGGCTTCTGGGGCTTCTTCAAGGGTTTTGTTCGAAGCTTGCTCTCGGCGACGTTTTGGGTTTGCTTCATGGGATTGCATTTGTGGTTTTGTGATGGGGTTCTTTCAGACCCTCTAATTGCTCTGCGGGACTTGCTCTACAAGACTTGCTCTGCTTTCCCTCGCTCTAATGTTTGTTTTATATTATTTTGATGCTGGATTTTTCTAGCTTGCTTTGACTAAATAGTCTGCCAATACAAGGCTCCCTTGTATCTACAAAATGTCATTTTGGTTTCTTTCTAAAATAAAAATTATGCTTTTTTTCTCTTCAAGCCACTAGACATGTCAGCAATACCAGGCTACCCTAGGCAAATGCCACCTAAGTATGAGAAGTGGTTGCCTAAATTTACCAGTATTGATGCAATCAGTGCTAAAGAACACATGAGCAACTTATGGGCGTATTTTCAACTTCACCCCATTAGTGATGATGCTGAAGACCTAGTCATGAAATTGTTCTCTGCTACCCTCCTTGATGCTTCAAGGTGTTGGTATCTCAGTCTTCCTGATGGCAGCATTAAAACCATGGACAAACTAGAAGAAGCCTTTCTCAAGATATGGAGCATCAAAGAAAACCCCAACATACTTCTTACCAGATTGAACTCCCTTTGGAAACATGAAAATGAATCCATTCGGGAATTCCAAACTAGGTTTGAAACTTTGTTGCAGAAGATCCCTGTAAGCCATCATCCAAGCGATAATTATCTTGTCTATATTTACACCAAGTCTTTCACTGGTCAGCTAGGGTATCTTCTCAGGGACAAAAACCCCCAATCGATCCAAGAAGCTCAAGAATTAGCCACCAAGATTGAAGGCAGCCTCCATTCATCCAAAATTGAGCCTTTCACAAATCCAAGGGGGAAGATGGATACTAAACCTAAGATAGTCCACAACACTGAGCCTTCTTTTGACCTTTGTGCCAGCATGGCAAAACTACAAGCTATTGTGGATGGCATGATGAAAAATCAAGAGCTAATAATGAGTAGAATTGTCAACTTGGAAAGGTCCCAGAGCCAAGCACCTAGGGCCCCATAGAAAGGTCAATTCCAAAAGGGGAACCAATTCTATAAACCAAAGAATGACCAAGAGGTTCCAAACACCTCAGCTCCTACCAATGTTGTGGATGAAAATCCTTGGTGTTTACAATGTACTGAAGTACATTGGGAGCATGAATGTCCTTGCAACAATGATGGTCATCAACAAGTGAACAATATAGGCCATATCATACAAGGCCCTCAAATAAATATCACCGTTGAAGAGCATCGGGAGGGCATGAAAGAAGCATCCAGGTTGGCTAGGATGGCAATAATAAACAACCTGGACCAAGAATCAAAAGAGAAATTGAAAAAACAAGAATTCTAGGTGTACAAAAGAAAAAAGCTAAACCAACTTACCTCCATTCCTTTGATTGCCCAAACAAAACCCCCGCCTTTAGATATACTTCTCCCTAAGACATCCAAAACTGAAAGGGTTGACTTGAACTTCGACTTTGAAGGGGCACTATCCAAGATGCATGTAACCATCCCCCTGAAAGAAGTCATTAAGGTGCCATCTGTAAAAGAACGATTTGACAACTTTTTTCAAGGATTAGATGGACCCATGGACCCTCCTATCATGTTGCAAGCCAATCACTTCAGGGTTCAATACAATGAACATCCTCCCTTCTTCATGACCTTGATAATGAATAACAAGAGCTTCAACAACTGCATGCTAGATTCAGGGGTCAGTGCTATCATGATGTCCCTCAAGGTCATGCAACAAATAGGGTTGAAAGTCACACGACCTTATAGGAATGTGTGTGGCTTTGAATCTGAAGCCATACCCACGCATGGGGTGATTGAGAATGTCGAAGTTTGCCTTAAAGAATATCCCGAGAAGATCATCCACATGGACATAGTGGTTGTGGACGTCCCAGACGTATGGGGGATGTTATTGTCTAGGAAATTTGCCTCAAAACTAGGAGGTACTCTTGAGATGGACCTCACTTATGTGAATATACCTTTGAAAGATGGAACCATTGGTCGTCTCTCGAATGTACCTGTGACTACAACTCATGTGCAAGAGCCTAATGATCCCATCAAAGATGATACGACACGACCAAATCATACAAAGTCTCCATGAGTTTTCTCCAAATGATATGCCTTTTGCAACAGAGGAAGACTTTGATCAGATTCAATGGCCTAAGAAAGAGGAATACCAACAACTCCTAGACAAATACAAAGACAGGAAGCTGGGACCGTGAAGATACTAAAAAAGGCAAAAGATGACGTACAGATTCATCCTTCCTAGCAGGAAGTGTTTACAGCAAAATCCCACCCACCTCCCTCTGCACAATACACCAGGGTCGTTCGAGGAACAACCAAATACAAGGAAGGGAACGTAGTGTGGATGTGGGATACCCAAAAGGGGGAGCCAACTAATGTCAAAGGAAGTACTCAATCTTGGCTCGGACCTTTCAAAGTTGGAAGAGAATCAGTTGACAACTCTTATTACTTGTCCACTTTGGAAGGAAGAAGGCGCCCATTACCGATCAGCGAGCACCTCCTCAAACCCCACCAAGGTGGGGGAACCTGACTTCACAAGTAAGTGTAGGTAAGTAGGTAGGCATTTTTGCATTCATGTACTTTATCGTTTGCATTGCATATTAGAATAGTTTGCTTTACATTCACATTATGATTGTTTTATTTTCAGTCTTATATATATATATTAGTAACCGATTGGGGTGGTGATTGCTCACCGTAGAGCGCATGAGAATCTCAATATATCTGGCACTTGCTCGATCTCAATAGAAACTATTAGTAACCGATTGGGGTGGTGATACCACCCCAGTATACATATATATATACATAGAGCCAACTAATGTCAAAGGAAGTACTCAATCTTGGCTCGGACCTTTCAAAGTTGGAAGAGAATCAGTTGACGACTCTTATTACTTGTCCACTTTGGAAGGAAGAAGGTGCCCATTACCGATCAGCGAGCACCTCCTCAAACCCCACCAAAGTGGGGGAACCTGACTTCACAGGTAAGTGTAGGTAAGTAGGTAGGCATTTTTGCATTCATGTACTACATCGTTTGCATTGCATATTAGAATAGTTTGCTTTACATTCACATTATGATTGTTTTATTTTCAGTCTTATATATATATATTATTAGTAACCGATTGGGGTGGTGATTGCTCACCGTAGAGCGCATGAGAACCTCAATATATCTGGCACTTGCTCGATCTCAATAGCAACTATTAGTAACCGATTGGGGTGGTGATACCAC
>SNQJ01S0024910.1:92291-133782 GCA_010110895.2 Picea sitchensis
CACTTGTTGAAGGAAGACATTTTTGGACTTATATTGGCATTTTTTGGCATTTCTCTTGGTGGAAGGTGTTACAACTAGGGTTTTCTATGTGATTTCTTGGTTAAATGTAAGTGAATTTCTGCAAAACTTCTTAATTGAATGGTTGTAGTGCTATTTTCTTGCATCTATTGTTATAATTTGTTGAATAAACCCTAGGTGACAAGCACACGTTGTAGGTTCTTGTCTCATGTCCCCATCAAGGTTTTGAGCCATTTGTTGAAGAGGATAGAGCCTTGCCTTAGCAACACTCTGTCCCTCTTCTTCCTGCTATCCATTTTCTTATTTGTTGAGCTAAGAAGGAGAAAACGCATCAAGGCCTAATTCCCCTACACCTTGGTGAGCCGATTTCCCCTAGAGTTTGCCTGGTAAAGCCTTGTCATAGCAACATGTTACCGACAAAACCTCTTGTCTTAGTTTTATGCAGTCTTTTGCGTTAGTCGTTTGCCGTTTTAGCTAAGGAAGGAGGAGAGAGCACTAAGGCCTAGTTCCCCTACACCAAAGTGAGCCTCTCTCCCCTAGGGTTTCATCCTTGAGGCCTTGCCATAGCAACACCTCAAGGTCTAACCCTCTTGTCCTTAGTCTTACCACTTTCACTTGATCCTTCAGCTTTTGTGTCCTTTTCTTTTGACTCCATCTACCCTAATAAGGCACTGATCTAAGGCCTCCTTTGTCTTGCGTAACTTGATCACAACTTCAATCAAACACTTTGAGCAATTACTAATCTTTCTAACCCTAGCATAAGACTAACCCTACTAACTAATTGTTGCTGTCATCTTTTGCTATTAACATCATTGTGCAACCATTGTTTTACTTGTGAGAAATTGAATGGTTATTTAAGGCATTATCTAAATGAAGTGTTAATTGTTACATTGAATGCCACGTTTCTTTAGCATTTATTGAAGAAGTGATATTGTACATCATTGTTATTATATAAACATTGACTTCATCAATATTTATTGCTCAAATGCTTATATTCAAGAAAGTCGTTGATCATATGAAGTACTAACCAGCAAGCAAGCTTGCATATGCATCGTTTTATTGTTGTCTTGTTCTCGAGCAAGTGATCTTATTGGTTATTACTTTTGGGCACATTTATTGGCTATAAGCCAGGACTTTCTGATCAGGTGGTGACTTGTGAGGGGCATCATTATCACTTAGCCTTACTAAAGCCTTTTGCCTTCTCAAAACCCCAAGTTACCGGGGACGTCTCCCCTAGGCCTTACCTCCCTAGACAAAAAGAACCTTCCCATCGAGGTGACAGTGGGTGGGATTGGTTCAATTACGCCAGTTTGATCTCTTTTCATCTATCCATTATCCTAACTACAAACTGTGCGATAACATGGCCTACATAATAGAAATCAATAGGATATATCCACTCTCTCATCTTCCCCTTTACCTTCTCATGTATTAATAAGTGCTTTGTGATTGACACATTACAAGGTGACCCAACACTTGTACAATCTCATTTGACGCCTAGCCATACAAGCATACATATCGCATGTCCTTCATATGTAACTATGGCTCATTTGCCGCCTCCAACTCTTCATCGTAGCCTTGTTTTTGTAACTTGAGAATCTTCATTGTGGCTCATTTAATAACTTCCATACTAAGTTGCTCAAAACATGGAAACGGGAATGAGTTTCCAAAACAGGTATGTCATTGAAACGTGACCCCCCCCCCCCAAATTTTGGAAATGGTAAGACGTTGTTTTAAAAAATATAAATATTTCAAAAAATATATATATTTTTTAAATAAGACATTATTTTGAAAATTTGAATAAAATGATCAAGAAAATTAGAATGACTTTGTCTTGGTTTCCTATCATTAGGCATTTGTGTGTTTGTTGTGATCCCATGCACATTTTAAGCATTTTTGTTGGTCATAAACGCACCTCGTTTCCCAATAAAAACAATTGTTGCAGGGTGCTTGATGCTTTCACTAGCCAAAATGGATTGGCAAACATTGTAATCAAGCTAGTTTTCTTTTGACATTTGATAAGTTTCACTAGCCTATTCAATTCTTTCCCAAGTTGTAGTAAGGTTGTCTAATATGAAGCAACCCTTAATATATGGCATTTGCTCATCGCACAATCCTTGTAGCAAGCTTAAATATTTCACATGCTCTCCCATATAATCCACCTCAAGAGCTAACGTACACATAATTAATTGATCATTATCAATCATCGTCCATATTTTTTTATAGAATTCATAAGGGACCTTGTCTTTACCTAAATCTTTGCCATGTCCCGTGAGGCCTTGTATAACTCATCCTTATCCAAGGGCCATGAGTACACCTGCTTGAATCTTGATATGTTAGAAGGAACGGCATGCATAAGAGATTCCTTGATCAATTTTCTATCAATATAACATCCCCAAAGGTAAAGGATCTTGGCAATATAACTCGTACATCTTGGCCTTGGTTCCAGCACCCTTAGCTCTATATTCTTCAAAACATCAAGGGAAGTGTTGTAAATCATCATTATCAAGTTTGGCCGAATCGGACAAAAAAAATCAAAAATTCGAGAATAATTTGATTCAACCAAATTATTCGCTTTAAATCGGATTCAAATTGCTCTAACATTGGTATTTTCTAGGAGAATACTCTTACAACTTCAGGGTGAATAGGTCCTAACATGAACACTAACATATCCATCCACAAATGCAACATCATCCCAACCCTTGAACTAATTCCAATGAAAGTTACATTACGAACTTACCTTAGCAGGGCTTGGAAAATCAAAGTATTTTTGGCACCGTGGCTTTTCTTGCAAGTATCATGCAATTCTGTAATACTACGATGCCATTGCCAAAGATGAAATATACTATACCTCAAATCTCGCAATCCCTATAAAACTAACAAAGAGAATAGGTGTAGAGAGTGTCTTGGTAGTCGATTATATTACAACGATGAAAGTCAATTATCTTATGCCATGAAGAGATGCATCATCAGATGCAAATGAAAGTCAATTATCTTATATTACAACGATGAAAGTCAATTATCTTATATTACAACTCCATGTGCCATGAAGAGATGCATCATCAGATGCAAATTTGTTGAAGATTTTTGGTTCTACAGGGCATTGTTTGGCCCCAGCACTTCTTTTTGTAACAGGAATTTCCGCACCCCTGCATGGGTTAATAATGTAATAGGTCTGCATGAGTCATGTCTAGGTCAGTTACCTTGGGATCGGTTCACTGGGAGAGTTCCTTTCACTGAGGGTTTTTTATCCTCGGGTTATCAATTGGGCTTTTCAGCCTTATTGATTTCCCTTGAGTTTTTCCCTCACACTTGCAATAATTCCTCCAAAGTGGTGAACGGCATTCTAGTGGGCTTATCTTTTGGTAACTATTGTAGGGAATCATTGTAAATGACCATGCAAGACATCTTAGAAAGTTTCACGGAATTTCATCGAGTCTAGTATAGTTTTTTTTAATTAATTAATTTTTAATTAAATTTCCCAAAGTTTGGAGGTTTAATTATTTAATTAATTAATTATTTTTGAGCAAAAATTGTAAAAACTAGGTCCTTGGATTTTTGATAGGGATATTTGTGCTCAAAAGAAATGGAATAGCACCTCCTACACCCTTGGACCAAGTTTCAGCTCAAATGGGACAACTTTTGCTATGGGTTTGTCCACCCGGAGTGTCAGTCAGTAAATAACAGCAATTTTAATTGCTAAAGTCCAATCATGGCAAAATTGTATAATTGTAATAATGAGTTAGAAGGATGATTTAATGATGGAATAAAGTTAGAGAGAGTCTCCCTAACCTAAACCTACCCATCCAACCTTAATTTGACCTTTAAATTACCCTTACCCCCTCACCTCACTCAAAAGTTACACCCCCCCTAGGGGGATTGACGTTTTTCCTTGGTGATGTGATGTTGTGACTTAAGTGGGGGGCCCTCTCATGTGCTTTGCCTCCCTTTACCCCCCACGTCACCTTCCAAGGTGATCCCACACCCCTTCCATCATTTACTTCACTCCTCTCTTTCCCTCATCCCCAAAAATTGCGCCCTCCAAGGAGAGTTACACCCCCCTCTTATGGATCTCCAAGAAAAATTAGTGTTTTTTAATTGGGGCCTCTTCATCTCCCTTGGCACGAATCCCATAGGCCTCCCACTATACTTTTGCTTGATCCTAACACTTCCCACACCATCTACACCCGAGATCTACTTCTCAAACCCTAGATAGTGTGCCCTAGCCTAGGGATCTCCTCTTTTGCTTGGTGTTGGACACTTGGCATTGATCCAAGAGAGGTAGGTTTGCCTCTCCAAGTATAAATAGATCCCTCTCCTCACTCCCAACACACCATATCTTGAGCTAATTTATGCTACTTGATTTCTCACTCTCTCTCTCTCTCTATTTCTTTCCACATTTTCCATTCTCTAGCTCTTAGGGTTTTGGAGATAGTTTTCTCCAAGATCCTCTTCTTGAGTAATAAAGAGAAAACTTTGGAGGACTATTGGAAGAGTTATCCACAAGTTTTTTCTTGCCATACACATGAGGTAAAGTTGTTCAAATTTGCTTGGCGATTACACACATTGGATCTTAGGTAAAATGTTACTTGGGTAGATCTAGTAATGCACATGCTTGTAGATCTATATATCTTGTTTTGCTAGATAGGATTGAAATGTCATCTTGTTAGTATATGCAACATCTCATCTCTTGTATGCATATCACCTTTCAAGTTTTGCAGGTTTAGCTTCAAAGGTTTCATTGGGAATGCACCGAGGAAGATTCTTCCCTTGAAACACATACAAACTCCAAGCTTTCTCACCCTTTACTCTTCTTCTATTTGTTGTTCACTTTCACATATATTTCAGCTGGTTTAACTTAGCAAGATAAGTCAACTTTTCTTAAGAAAAAATTTTGCCCTAAAAAGGCAAAAGTTTTTCTTCACTTTTTTGGTTGTGTGTAGCATTTCCAGCAAGGATACCTTGTTGGTTTTTGCAGGTTCAGATCTGGTTGAGAGGGGTTTTGGCTACCCAAAGGCATCCACACAACACTCAAAGACCCCCAAAAGGGATTGGTAGCTATTTCTCAACCTTCTTTCTCTTTCTCTAGCTTCTTGTGCTTATTCTCCTTCATTTCTTGTTGATTTTGGCAGCCTATAACTTGGGAAAAGGATTGGTACGGCCTACCTCCTAAGTGTGAGCTTGGATCTAGATCTAGCTTAGAGTTTTTCATATCAAAATCACTTTCCTAAGCTAGGACATGGGGTTAGTGAGCTTCTTACTTCCCTTGCTTGCTTGCTTGCCTCTCTCTCTTTCTTCTTCCTCTTTCTTCTTTCCTTTTCTCTTTCAAGCATTCTCTAAGTCTAATAATTGCATACCTATTGGGAGAGGAATACCCCAAAGGTAAGGTTAGGGTTTAATTTGTCATTGATCTAAGTGCTTGATGTTTTGATATGTTCTAGATCTAGATCTCACACATAATCAATCTCTAGCTTAAGCCTATTGGGCATAATCAACTTAGCTAGATCTATTTGCATGCTTAAGCTCCTTAAAGTTTAATCTTTACTTTACATGCTTAAATCTAACCCTAAATGTTTAAATGTTTCAATAAGTGAATGGTGTTTTTCCTTCATGCTATGATCTATTAAGGCCACTTGCCACATATTGGAAGTAATTTCATTGGTAAGTTGATAGTGTAGGCAAACACATAAATTTTCTTTCTCACACTTAACATTCACATCGAAATGCTCTTAATCATAAGATAAGTGTGCTCATCTCTTTTCATCTTGTTGGCAAGTTGTTCTTGCCCTTGTGGTTTTACTTCTTCTCTTTGCAAGCTATCTATTTGTGCATTTAGTGATTTGCTCTCACATAGCATATATGTGTTAATGCCTCTTCATTTGTAAACCTAATCAACACATTTTAGGCTGAAGTGAGTTTCGGCCAAGTCACTAAATCACATTTTAAAAGTGTCATAAAATCATTAAAACACTCTAAAATACACCTAAAAGTCTACCTAATTCATATATTAACTACTTAAATCTAACCCTTCTAAATGTTTAAATGTTTCAATAAGGAATGGTGTTTTTCCTTCATGCTATGATCTATTAAGGCCACTTGCCACATATTGAAAGCAACTTCATGGTTAAGTTAATAGCGTAGGCAAACACTTAAATCTTCCTTCTCACACTGAACATCTACATCAAATGCTCTTAATCATAAGATATGTGCTCATCTCTTTCATCTTGTTGGCAAGTTGTACTTGCCCTTGTGGTTTTACTTCTTCTCTGTAAGCTATCTATTGTGCATTTAGTGATTTGTTCTCACATAGTATATATGTGTTAATGCCTCTCTTCATTTGTAAACTCTAATCAACACATTTTAGGTCAAGTGGAGCTTCTGGCCAAGTCACTAAATCACATTTTAAAAGTGTCATAAAATCATTAAACACTCTAAAATACACCTGTCTACCTAATTCATATACAACCATAGACTTAATAGTTCTTAGGACCACCATCTTCACCATCTAAAACGGTAATGAGGGAGGGCAACTGGGACGAGCAATTGGTCGGGATGGTCTCTCATGGGTACTCAAAGAAGCTGTCATTCAAAACTCAATGCTTTTAATACAATCATGACGGTTAGCCTCGTTGCTATACTATTTTGAGCATCCGGTACCCATTTGGCAATAGGAGGAGGAGGTCTTGGTGAAAATCTTAATAAAGGTAATTAAAACTGGATAATCTTAAGAAACCTTTTAATAATCCAACCTTTGGACTAAAACACCTAAATGCTTCGTGGGTTTGATAACTAAGAGTTGGTAATCTCCATCATCCTTATAACACTTGTGCTTAAAATTTCTAAATCTTCTTTGTTGATGTGTTGGTGATAAATTAGTGTTGATGGTAATCTCATAAATGTGATGATGCCTTGATCTCTTTTTATCCTGCATTTCAAAAATACTTAAAAGTGGTTAGCTTGTTTTTGTAACCTAGCATTCTTTACTTGTAAATCTTGTATTTAACATTTGATTCAATTGTTCTTTGTATATCTTGTAATCATATTTGTAAATCTAATCATCCTTTATCTTTAGTTGACCCCTTGCTCAATTTTAGGTACCAGTCTTATTTGCCCTAGGAAAGGCTTTCTGCTTAACATACTAACCTTTGCATCTTGCATTGTCAGCTTCTAGTATTCTAGGGTTAGAACTTCAAACCTTTAACAAACTAAAATCAACTCTAGAACTTAACTTTAAAACTTAACTAGAAACTAGGGACTACCCCCTGCTTCCCCTAGAGTGAGCTCCAGATGGAAGAGGTTCCTACCAAAGGACAACGGGTGGAACTCAGGCATTGTGCCTCCAAGCACACACTAAGTGGATTTCTGACTTAACTCACGCTTGCAAGTGTGCATAAGCGCGACAACATGCCTGGAAGTGGCTCTATACACTCTATGTGTTGGTCGTTGGTTGATAGATTAATTAGGACAATCTCTATAGTAGTTAGCTTAATGCACGGGAAGATGCCTTTAAGTGACCTGCGAAGTAAGGCGTGTCCTTTCGGGACCTGGTTTCCCACCCGTCTTGGACATCCATCACTTTGAGTTTGTTTTACTGGTGAGACCATTAGGTTTTGGTAAACTCTCTGCTAGTTTCCAAACAAAGAGCTAACCTCCAAGGAGGCCCAAACCATTTCATTAACTCTACATCAATTTATCTTAATAAACACACGAACTACATTGCCCACGCATTCACTTCTAAGGCAATCGGAATCTCATTTTACACTAAGCAAAGCCACAAGCTTCACTTTACATTATTGGTTATCTATTTGAAGCTATTTTAATATTACTTGCATCTAACAATTGTATCTCAGTATCCTTTTATGCAAGTATATGCTTGATGTTATATCGTGGATGAATAATTGGTTTATGTGTATTTCAATTTATGATTGATTGTTGAAAAGTAATAAACTCCTAGATTTATAGTTTGTACTTAGCTTAGATCAAGCCTTAGTATTTTTGTTAGGGACTACCCCCCCTTGGCTTCGCTAGCAGTTGGCCTAGACGAAGGAGTTGAGGATTAGATGATAGCACCTTAACTCTCACTTGCCCCCAAGGACACACCGAGTGGATTGAAGATTTCTTCCACGTCTCCCAGGTGTGTATAAGGCGGGAACAGGTACTCAAATAGAATCTCACACATGCACAAGGATTTACCCTAGAGAAACCCAAAAAGGGGAGAAAACTCTAGCAAACAATCTTCCTTTAATTGCAAATAATATGTAAGATCATGTACAGTAAACCACCATGAAAATGTCTGACAGTATGACCAGCAAACAACAACTAATTCGTTGTCCTTTACTGTTGTTATAAATATGATTGTATGGCCAGCAAACAACTAATTCGTTGTTGTTATAAACCTAACTATACTAGCAAAAATCCTTTGTTGTACTTTTACACAGTAAATTAACTCCAGTGCTCCCCTTAGACAGCAGACTCATATGCTATCCTTTCTCACTGTGTGGACAACAGACTCATATGCTTGTTGCCCACTCTCAATCACCTGCAGACAAACTCCTTTCCTTCACCCTTGTGCTACATAACAACTGTGTAAATAAGAAGGGTTGAACTTTGTATATAAAGGCGCAGGAAGGAGAGGAGAGTGGACTTAAATTAGTAAGAGTCTGGATGTCTATACAACTAGACTTTACAACTCAACTCAAATTAGAAACTTGACTTGTGACTCGAATTTGCATGACAACTCGCCATGCAACCTTGTCATGCATACATGCAACTTGACATGCATGTAATGCAACTCAACATGCATGCAACTCCGACATGCAACATGACATGCATGCAACTCCGACATGCAACATGACTTTTACAACTTGAGTTTGACAACTCAAACTAAACATGCAAATCGACTTTTATAACTGAGTTAGGCAACTCGAATTTCTTTTCATGGTGGATAGTGTTACATGTGCCAACGCACTAGATCAATACATTTACATTATTTGCATAAGGAAGATTGTTTGTTTCTAGCTCATAGGAATTGTACATTCAACCTAACTTTTCCTAGATGCCTTGACTTTTGCTCATGGCTCACAAGGCTTGACTAGGCTCACAGAGGTTGTACGTTCCCCCTGACTTTTGCACTAGTCTGTCTATGCTCACAGAGGTTGTATGTTCCCCCTGACTTTTGCACTAGACTGTCTATGTTAAAAGAGATTATACGTTCCCCCTAACTTTTGCATTAGACTTACATCTTGACTTTTGTCTTAGACTTACAAAGCTTCTTCCTTTGCCTTGGCTAGACTCACAAGATCATATAGCATCTCGTTCATTCTGACTTTTGGTTTAACTCACAGAGGTTGTATGTTCCCCCTAGCTTTTGTAGATACCTCACAAAACTGGTTAATTCTCCAAATCTCCATGGCTAGCCTAAGGGTGGCCCACATGGCCTCTAATTGGAGAATGACTATCGATGCTACCAAATTTAACATGGGCTTCCTGCCCAGTCCGCATCTGCATACCCATGCAGGAACAAACCACCACTGGATGTATATCTCAGACCATAGGTAATGGTCCCTCTAAGATATCTCAAGATGTGCTTTGCTGCCACCCAGTGTCTCTGTCTCCGTTCAGCCATGAACTGACTCATTGCAATCACTGCATAGCATATGTCTGGCCTAGTATAGATCATATACATCAATGATCCAATCAGCTGCCTATACATGGTGGGATCCACCAAATCTGAACCTGTATCAGAATCATGCAACTTCCTCGTGTTGGTAATCATCAGAGTAGACATGGATTTACAATCCATCATACCAAACCTCTTTAACACATCCATTGTGTATTTACCTTGTGCCAAAAATATCTCGCCCTGTCTTTGCCACACTTCCAATCCTAGGAAGTAATGCATCAAGCCTAAGTCTTTCATCTCAAATTCTGAGATTAGCTCCCTCTTACACTGGGTTATTAGCCCTTCATCTCTTGTTAGAAAGAGATCATCAACATACAGGATTAATACAATAGGTCGGTTCCCTATTACCTTGAAGTACAGATTCGCATCAACATCACTTTTTTGAAAGCCCGGGCTTTTAAGAAAGCCATCAATCCTATCATACCAAACTCTGGGAGCCTTCTTGAGACCATAAAAAGCCTTCCTTAGCTTGCACACATGAGTGTCTTTGTTATGTAGTACAAAACCAATTGGTTGTTCCACAAATACCTCATGTTCAATCTTTCCATTCAAGATTGTTGTTTTTACATCCAACTGATGTAGTTTCCAACCAAGAACTGAAGCTAATGCAATAATAACTCGAATGGAGGTATACCTGGCAACAAGGGAAAAAGTCTCTTCTTAGTCAATTCCTTCTTTTTGAGAGAAGCCTCTGGCTACAAATCTTGCGTTGAACTTTTCCACACTCCCATCGGCTACATGTTTGATCGTATAGATCCATTTGGAAGAGACCATTGATTTGACCTTTGGCCTCGACACAATGTCCCAGACATTGTTCTTTAGAATAGACCTGTATTCCTCAAGCATGACATCCTTCCACACTTGTAATTTATATGCTTCTTCAAATGAAGAAGGCTCGACATCACTAATGTTGCTCATTAGTGCAACATAGCCTCCATGCCTATGAGGCCTCTTACTTTCCCTGAAAGTTCCTTTGGGAGCAGCTATCTTTTTTGCTTCCTGCACTGTTTCTTTAAGCCATCCTAGCTTCCATTTGGTTGGAGATTCTTCAAGAGTTCTTTCCAACTCTTCAACAAGTTCTAGGGGCTCATGACTTGGCCCTTCATGAGGTTCCTCCCTCTAATCATCTGACTCTTCATTAGAAGAGGGTGAAGTTGGTTGAACTGCTTCTGATTCCTGTTGTAACTCTCTGGATTTCTTGAATGTGGCTTCCTCATGGAAAGTTCAATCCCTGTTACCTCTATCTGCCTCTGACCTGGTGCATATATCCTATAAGCCTTGGAGTTCTCGTTGTACCCCACAAAAACCCCTTTCTTGCCCGAGGGTTCCATCTTTGTCCTCTTTTCCTAAGGGACATGAATATATATAGGACATCCAAATATCCTTAGATGCCCTACTTCAGGTTTGATCCCTGAGAAGACCTCTTCAGGAGTCTTGTCCATCAATATAGCATGTGGACACCTGTTCTGAATATACACGGCAGTGGAGGTAGCTTCTGCCCATAAGGAATTTGGCAGATCCTGGTCAAACATCATGGCTTTCGTTGCCTCACATATTGTTATGTTTTTCCTCTCAGCAACACCATTTTGTTGAGGGTTATATGGAACGATCAACTGTCTCTTCATTCCTTCTTCCTTGCAGAAATCATGAAACTAGAGAGATTTAAACTCTCCTCCATTGTCTGTTCTAAGAGTTTTGATGTGTTTCTCTGTCTTCTTTTCAATAAAGGCTTTAAATTCTTTAAACTTATCAAATGTGTCACATTTTGCTTTAAGGAAATAGATCCAACATTTTCTAGAGCAATCATCAATAAAAATGACATAATACAAGCAGCCACTAAGAGAGGGAGATGACATGGGACCACACACATCAAAATGAACCAGATCTAAGATGCCCTCAGCTCTACTGCCACTGCTAGGAAATGCTTTCTTTATATTTTTACCAAGCATGCATCCTTTACAAATTTCATTTTTACTAAAAGAAATAGAGGGCATGCCACATGCCATATTCTGCAAATCTGGAAGTGCTTTGTAATGAAGATGTCCAAGCCTTATGTGCCACAACTCGCTAGAGCTAGTCGCATCATGAGCTAATGCATGAACTGACTGTCTTGTCACAACATACAGTCCTCCTATGTGAGTCCCGATAGGTTCTGTTGTACTCAGGTGGCTACCTTTAGCCCACAGAAGTGTCTTCCTGTCCTTGAAGTTCACCCAATATCCCTTGTCCTCAAGGATTGCAACTGATAATAGATTCTTCCTGAGCGCACATATAATACTTCATCAACATGAAGCATAGCCCCAGATTCCAATCTAAAGGAGATAAAGCCTACTCCCTCTATCTTGTAACATTTGTCATCCCCAAGCTCGACTTGCTCTACAAAGGATTTCTTCTTGAAATCTAAAAGTATCTCCTTGTTGTTGAAATAATGTAACTGCGAAGAGTATTCTTATTATTATTGTTATTTTATTATTAAGATTAATCCCCATTGTGGATTAATCATGTCGGTAATTGTATTAGGACCAAATACCCTTTTGCGGATTGGTCATCGGACAATTGCAATAGGCAGAATAAGAAGTCGGCCCCAGCAGTTATTATTGAGACCCAGAATTAAATTAAAGGTGGGTTTACCCACCCAGAGTGAGAGGTCGACCCTGCCAATGAAACCCTTTCACACGTGCCAGTCTTGTATATATAGGAGGCTAGCGCCTCGCTTTATCACACAACTCACTTGCTCATTCTCTTATGAGGCAAGCTGCAATTACCAATTGGAGAAAGGAGAAGAAGAGTGGCGCATCTCTTGGAGACGACTATCTGTATTGGTTTGAGTTATCTCTTAAACATTGTATTAGCAATTTATGATAAGGAAGTTTTTGCTGGGTTTTCTTCCCCTAGAGGGTTTCCCAAGATAAATGTTGTGTCTCTTGTGAATGTGTATTTCTCAGTGATCTTGTTCTTATGATGCTCTTATCTATTGAAATGCAAAGAACTATAATAATGGTATAAACATTAACACTTGTACCCTATCATGTGCTTTGATGCACCACTATCTACTAACCAAGTTTTCGGCTCGATGATAACTGTACTAGATAAAGTAGAAACCAAGTAATATTCTTTTCTATTTTCTCTTTCATTAAAAGGATTTTTCTTATTTCTTTTGGAATCATCATCCTCAGCAATTGAGGCATGGTGTTTCCCTTTCCTCGGATTTTTCTTCCTATACCAGCAGTCTCTAGCAAAGTGACCCAACTTATTGCAATTAAAGCACTTAATCTTAGATGTATCAATATTCTTGCCTTCGAACGTACCTTTAGTATTTATCTTCTTATGAGAGCCTTTCTGGAAAGTGACTTTCTTCTTTCCCTTGAATCTTGATGCTAATGTTGAATGCTCTTCTTTGGATGGCTCACTCCTAGTAGCAATGCAACTCTCCTCTTGGAGACAGTCATGCCATAACCTCTCAAACGTGGGTTGAATCTCTCTCCCACTTATGCTGGATAAGAAGGTCTCCCATGAAGAAGAAAAACCATCAAACATGGCTTGCACTAAGTCATCATCATTCACTCTGACACCTGTGACCAATAGTTGATCTCTGATCTGGGCTATCCTGGAACAGAAAGATGGTACTGATTCACCTTTCTCCATCTTAAATAATTAAGTGTGTGCTTAAGTGTCCTCTTCTGACTTGGTGTCTTTTTCTCATACAAATTTACCAAGGTATCCATACATTCCTTGGCAGTCATTAACAAAGTCATTGCTAGCATTATACTATCTTTGACTGAGTCAAAGATAATTCGCTTAGCCTTTCCTTGACTCTTCCTGAAGATCGCTCTCCCTCCATTAGAGGTGGGTTCCTCCATCACTACAGTCACATAATGCTCAAGATCATGCTCCTGCAAGATATTCATTATCCTGAGCTTCCACACATTGAAGTTGGAAGCTCCCTCAAGCCTATCCTCGACCCTGACAAAAATGGAAGATGCCATGGAACTCACGCTGGAAACTGATCAAGCTCCCTTGTATCTGTGTGTACCTTGTTCCTGCACTTCAACAAGCTCTTTCACACTCTTAGCTTTGATACCATGTTAAATTATAGAGCTTGTTTTAATATGCAAATTATTTCTTTAATTTCTTCAACACTTTGATTCCAGCTTAATACATTTGAATAGCAATAACCATGTAAAACCACGGGAGAAAAACCCCAGCAAACAATCTTCCTTTATTGCAAGTAATATGTAAGATCAATTACAATACTCCACCATGGAAATAGTAAATACCTGACTGATAGACCAGCAAACGACACGACTTTACTGACTTTTACCGCTGATATAAACAGTCCTATTTGTTGACTTTTATTGCTAATATGTATAGCCCTGTTCGTTGTTCTGTACTGCTGATATGTCCAGCAATATTCGTTGTTCTGTATTGCTGATATGTACAGCAATATTCGTTGTTCTGTATTGTTGGTATGTACAGTAATGCAAGTTGTCTCTTACTGCTGATATGGACAGCAATGTTTGTTGTCCTTTACTATTGAGATACCCAGCACTATTTGCCTCCTTCACTGCCCTGTCTCCTACCCTCAGTGCTGCATAACAATGTGTATGGAAGAGGGGGTCGAACTCTGAATATATAGGCGTGGAAAGGTGAGGAGAAGGGGCTTTAATTAGATGGAGCTTGCATGTCAACTTAACTCGAATTAGAAACTTGACTTGTGACTCGACTTAGTTATTGCATGCCACCTCAACATGCAGCTCGACATGCAACCTTGGCATGCATGCATGCAACTTGACATGCAACGTGCATGCAATATGCAACTCATCATGCAACTAGAAATGCATGCAACATGCAACATGCGACATGCAACAAGACTTGCCAATTTGATTTTGACCAGACATACAACTTGAGTTTGACAACTTAGACTAAACATGCAAATCGACTTTTACAACTGATTTAGACAACTCGAAATTCTTTTCATGGTGGATAATGTTACACGTGCCAACGCACTAAATCAATACATTTACATTATTTGCATAAGGAAGATTGTTTGTTTCCAGCTCATAGGAATTGTACGTTCAACCTAACGTTTCCTAGATGCCTTGACTTTTTCTCATGGCTCACAAGGCTTGACTAGGCTCACGGAGTTAGTACGTTCCCCCTAACTTTTGCACTAGTCTGTCTATGCTCACAAAGGTTGTACGTTCCCCCTAACTTTTGCACTAGACTATCTATGCTCACAAAGGTTGTACGTTCCCCCTGACTTTTGCATTAGACTTACATCTTGACTTTTGTCTTAGGCTTACAAGGCTTCTTCCTTTGCCTTGGCTAGACTCACAAGATCATATAACGTCTCGTTCATCCCGACTTTTGGTTTGACTCACAGAGGTTGTATGTTCCCCCTGGCTTTTGTCAATACCTCACAAGACTGGTTGATTCTCCAAATCTCCATGGCTGGCCTCAGGGTGGCCCACATGGCCTCTCATTAGAGAATGACTATCGATACTACCAAATTTAACATTTTTAGCAATCAAAGATCCAGGGTTCAAATGACGATTCCGAGCACATATCCAAATTCCTTACAAAAAATCGAATCTGATGAGCCCATTTTTATTGGCATGTGACTGGTAGTTTCTATTTTTAGGCATACTATATTTGGCATGGTTCTCCTAATAGTCCTAGACATATTTGGACTTTTCTTATTTTTAGGCCGAACTGTTATTTCTAGCATTTATGTTTTTGGCAAGGCTATATTTAGCAAGTGTGGTCGCCATGCAGGGTGACATATGACATCTATAGGTGATCAAAATTAAAGCGCATGCATTGATGAGTAAATTTAGGCGCATGAGTGAGGTGGATCAGTTGAGGCGCATGAGTGAGGTGTATAAAGCACATGCAATAGTGGAGTGTGAGTTGGCACACATGATTGAGTTAATTGAGGATCTACTTTCCCTTTCTCCCACTTCAACTCTCCTTCTCTCCCTTACACATCTTCACTTAACTCTTATTTTTAGGAGGAGTGTGTATTCCCGTCTTTCCTTTATCCCATGCGCACTTCCCTTCTTCTTCCTCATTATTATCTCTACTCATGCTCTTCTCTCTATTCTTAGCGCAAATCTCCTCTCTCTCCCTATTTCCTAGCACATTGTCTTATTAATGCGCCTCCATTTTCCCTATTTCTTAGCCTCCTCCTCTTCTTAATCCTATTTCCTAGTGCAAACCTCTTTCTCTTCCCTATTTCCTATCGCATTGTCTCAATTATGTGCCTCCCTCTCTAAAATCCCAACTCCTTGGCGCATTAAACTTCTATTTTACATCTCCTAACCCTATTCCCATGCACATTATCTCTCTCTTAGGCACATGTAAGACCTCACACATGTGTCTCCTTATACCATACGATTTCTCTCTTCTTCTCATGACGTGCATGAGGACTCCCAGTCTTCAGTTAAACTCAAGTCTTCATTGGAGTCTTCACCGTCATCTCAACAAAAACACATGGAGCTCAGGGTCACTTTACCTCACTTCTTCTTCTTCTCATGCTCATGACCTCAAGATGAGCTATTATTGGGATATGCACCCTCATTCTCCTATATATTGAGGGTTTCTACATGAGTTTTGGGTTGATTTCTTTAGCAGCAGCAATCTCTCTCTCTTCCATTCTTCCTTCTTCTTACTAGCTTCTAGTCTTTGTATAAGGATCATTACTCTAGCAGTTCATGTACATGTGTTTTGTGGTGCAATCATCCCTTTGGCAAGAGCAGGAATAAAATTTTGATGTGTTGGTATCAAGATGTTGGATTTGTTGATATTGTGATTGAGTTTTATAACTTATTAGAAGTTCTAGCCTATTATTGTGGTGTTTCAGCCTTGTAATAGCGCCTCTTTTTCTCTTTTTTCCATACATTTAAAGCTAACACTGCAGGGTTTTCCTCCAAACAAATTCAACATTACGTTACTTACCCCTTTTGGTTGTCTAATTGCAGCCAGAAGGTATCTTTCTTGCTGCTGTTTTTCTGGTTTATATTGCAGATTTGCAGGTCTAAAACAGCGGGAAGAGAACCTAGGGACCCACCCTGAGGTTGGCATGCGCCAGCCCAAACGGAGAGGAGAGTTGCCAGTGACACTTAGGTCATTTTCTCCTAGAATTACACTAAGTTCTAGCTTGCTGATCCACAGCTATTCACATTCCAGCAAGTGCAAAATTTTGTGCTAACACACCCTAGGCTCACTCACATTTTCTCAAGAGGAACCTTAGTTGACCCCATATGTCCAATAAATCAAGAAGGCAGTAGTCTATTCTTGTCTAGTCAATAATAAATCCAAAAATCCAAAACTTTTACTTTTGTTTTAGGGTAAATCTATGTTTTTGTAGCTTGCATAAAAATTCCAGCCATAGAAGCCCTAGACGTCTTAGCTATTTTGCATGTGTTTGACTTGGAAAATCATCCAACCAGTAAAATTTGCTTTGTTGGCTTATATTTCTGCATTTTTAGAGTGAAACGACTTGGTTTTATTAGCTGCTGAGTGCCCTAAAATTTTCAGACTTTGCAAGTTGCATTAATTCTAGGTTCACTTCTGGTTTTAGCCCTAGAAATCACTCATTTAAAATCTGTTTAAGTGGCTGAAACATTCTGCTGTTTATTACTTGTCTATTGCTGCAATTTATACATCTTTCAGCCAAGTTTTAGAACAGCCATTAGTAGTTTTCAGATCTGGATAGTTTTGGGATTAATTTTCATTGGATAATCACTTAATAAACCCCTTAAAACAGCCCTAAAACGTATACAACCTAAATCTGGAATTTACCTTAAGTAACCAACCTAATTCACATCTTTCATATCATAATAAGTTGGTTGTAATTGGGTAGTAGGTGACCTTAGACTTGTCTTGCCTTTGGAACCCTAGGTGCTACTAGAGAAGCATCTCTTGCATTGGATTTATCCTTCACTAAAAAGATGGAAGTAGTTGTCTAGGTGACAGTGGCAACACTTCCGTGTTACACTTGTCTTTGTACCTTTGTGAGGACTTTGTGCTGAGGTGCAAGATTGTGTGATAACACTATTTAAATTTTTATTCACATTCACATGACTGTGGTGACACTTTTGAGCATCACACTCAGCTATTCATGTGTCATTGACTAGGACTTAGCGTGAGCATTGGTACATGGGACCTTGGCTTATGGACAAGCTTCTTGTACTACTTAAGCATTGAGGCCGACACCTATACATGGGACCTTGGCTTATGGGTGGGCCTCCCGAACTACTTCAGCGCAACCAGCACATGTACATGGGACCTGTTATCGCACGGTTTGTAGGATAGTTCCAAGGGCTTGAGTCAGGGCTTGAAACCGGCGTAACAGGAGCTTCCCCACCCACTGTCACCTCGATGGGGGGCTCTTTCTATTTTCAGAGCTTCCCACCCACTGTCACCGCATGGGGGCTCTTTCTATTTAGGAGGGCAAGTCCAAGGGAGACGCCCCTAAGGGGCAATCTGGGGTAAAGAAAGGCTAAGGATAAAAGGATAAGTCTAGGATACCTCTTTCACGATTACCAAGAAAAGATAGTCACAAAGATATAACCATTGCAAGCACATATTCTAGCTTTCTTTGCGAGACAAAACAAAGACAACTAGAATAGGTGCTTGCAATGGATTAGTACTTCATAAACCAACTAATTATCTTTTAAATTAAAATATGAGCAATGAATCATCGCTATTATTGACTAAGTCAATGATGGCTAATAAAGCAAAGACTTATATCACTTCTCAATAAAGCATGAAAAGCTAATCAAAATTCACGTTCACAATTTAAGTTTTGTATCATATCATTAATGCATTAAGTATACCAAATCGCTCATATACAATAAGTCATACGCCACCTATATAATTTCTGCAGTAAGTATGACGCCAAGTATCCAATGAGTCAATTAGATGACAAAGAGTAAAACGTTTGTCATCATAGCTTTGAGATACAATTATCAACCCAATGTCAATCAAGAGAGCTATCATGTCGCTAACGCGTATAAGCCAAAGAAAAGAGTATGACGTCAACACTATATAACTTTTGTTAGCGCTTCACTATAGTGTGACGTCAAGCTTGTCAACAAGTCAATTTGAGAGGAAAAGAGCCAACGCTTTTACACTAATCAATCTCAATAAAAGTCCAAAGCTCAAAACCAATCAAGGAAAATGACAAAGTCAAACATTCAAAGTCAAACAATAGTTCTAATGATGTATGACGCCACAGCTATACAACTTTGGTGTTCTGCAGAAATAGCTAGCCAAAGTGGACGTTTTGACAAAATCAACCTGCAGAAAGTTCAATTAATTCCACGGCTACAAAGAGAAAACAAGGTCAAGCAACTTTCTATCCAAGCAAAGGTGAAATTAAGGCCAACGTTGTCTTATTAGGGTTAGTCCTAAAAATACCTAGGTTAGACGAGGTTGGGTAGGGTTTGCAGATTTAAAGTAGTTGAAAGTTTCTAAGGCATACCAAGCTTCAAGAAATCAACTCTTAGACTAGTGCCTTGGGAAAATGGAATCAAAAGGGAGTGGGGAAGAATTTAGTTTAGAAGGAGTTCAAATCAGGGGACAGGCCTAGGGTTTAATGGGAAAAGGTTAAAGCAAGGCCATCAACCCTAACCCTAAAGAGAAAGGCTTACCTAGGTGGGGAAGCAAAGTTGAAATTAGTGCTTCAATCTCTTAGACTTCTTTGGCAAAATCTTGCCAGTTTATAAGGATAAATCTAGGGCTGAAAGTGTTGTCTCAGCAAGCTTCTATAAACCCTAGAAGTAAACCCTAGTGTAACTTAATTAGGCCTAGGATCACTTATCTCTTCAACTTAAACTGCGCTAGCTCAAGATAAAAGAAGGCTAGTGAGAAGGCGGTTAGGCTAAACCTTCTCAAATCCAATGCTTAAAAGCTTATGCTATGGGGACATAAAGCCATCTTAATTCTCCTTGTGTGTTGGCTCCCTAGGGTTTCAAGGATTAAGTCAATACAACAAGATAACAATGAATGTAAATGTTAAAACCACAACTATTCAATCAAGAAGCTTTGAAGAAAAACACTTACAAGACTGGCGAAGAGACAATAATCCACACCCTAGTTGTAAACCTTCCAACAGCATATAGCACCACTTCACCAAGAAATAACACCTTCAAGAAGTTGCGCCATCACCTCCAAGAGACAAAATCCAAGACAAGAGCTAAAGAGAATTTCTCAAATATAAGTTATGTTATACTCAAAGAGGAAAAAACATCTCTATTTATGGGCCAATATGACCTTTAATTCAAAATAGGTCAACAAAATAAATGCATGTAAGGCGCTAACAAAATTCGCTTAATTGTTTGTCACTTGCATGCCAAAGTCAAAATGAGCAAAATGTCAAGGCATCAAGCCCCTAAAGGGAGACGGCCCCATGGGCATGATAACCACCAATGAGTAAAACGTTGCCCCCCCGCCTCCAGCATCATGTCCAACGTGCCAAACAAGCATAACAAGGCCGCCACGTGCCCTGGAAATCGCCAGCATCTCCGGTGGCGCTTCCGCCTATCATATGGTCCACGCCCATCCGCTGTGGGCTGGATCCCATAAGCCAATGCATCTATGCCAAATGTCCCGGATGATGCCTCTTTCCTCGTCAACAAGTGTATGGGTTTCATCACAACCCCGTTTTGCAGACCGCCATCCCAACGCCCATATGATGGCCTTTTCAGCCCCATGGAGGTCCGAATCGACATCTCCCCATGTGTACCTATCCTCTGGCACCTGTCCGCCGACATGGTCCTACACATCAAAGCCACGCCTCCGTATTCATTCTAGACATCATAGCAATGTAAATCAAATTTCATCATTAAAATTATCAAATGTGCTAACACCCCAATGTCCTTTCTAATAGCTCAAAGATCTTACCGCAGCTCCACCATACAAAGTCAAAGCAACCAAAGGGCAACCTATTGGGTCAATACCCCCAAGAACCGGAGTTTCGCAAAGGGTTATCCAAAAACATGTATAGTGACGTGACATGGTTTTGGGATGTCCTGGTTATAGTTAGACCTAGGGGTTGGTGTCGCCCTCAGGGTGCCTTTGTAGGAGTACGAATAATTCATTATGATGCAATTTTCCAAGCTCTTATTGTCTTATCTTTCTTTATTTATATTTCTTACAAGCCTTGACAAAGAGGATACTGCCTTGGCTAGGTGGACAGAGATGACAGCGTTACCCACTAGTATTCTTCGGCAGTAAATGAGAGGGTCAGTTCGCGTGATGAGACACTCCTTCCTTTGGCCATGCAACCAAAGGTCACGCTGCTTGGTAACTGCATGGTGGCAATGTCATACCGCTAAATACCTATGAACATAATGCACGGCCGATGACCTCCATCCTCTTATAGTTAGGTCTTTCAGAATTTTATTTATTTATCATTTTCTTAGGGTCCCTGGGCTTATGAGAGGCTTTTATTGCCTTCTGGGGGATCACCTGGGCGAAGCATATCTAGGTCTCATTTTTATTGGCTTTTATCTTTTACCAAACAACAAACCCTCTGGGCCTTCAACCCATTCTTCCCACAAGACAAGATGTAAATTTATTTTGTCTTTTAAAGGCCGCATAGGGAGGGAAGATGAGCTGGTTTTAAGATGAAAAGGTGAGAATATGAGGGGAGCCGGACGATGGTTCTTCAAACCTTTGGTGGCTAACCAAAACCCATGAGTCACTAACTTACTAACTCAATCAATCACCCCAACAAGGGTCATGGATTAGTGTAAGATCCAAGCAACATCCAAAATGAAAGAGATCTTAATGCATACATAAGAAGGTTATAATGATCAAATATGACACATACCATGATACCTCTAATCAATTACTCCTTCATGGAGCAAGAGCCTTTTCTCATGCAAGCCCGCTTCTGCAGAGGATGGAGGGCCGGTCCGGCCGCGTGACAAATCTGGCCGAGAAGAAGAAGATGGTCCTCCAGGACCATGCCTGCCGCCTCGCCTGCATCTACGTTCTAGGACCATGTGGGCCGAGACATGATCTCCTAGTTATCCCTAGGGATAACATCTAGCTCCAACTGGGACAGCTTGACCGCAGTGCCGTATGAGAACCTCAAAGAATTCTCGGCGTAGGACTGCGGACTGCCACACTTGACAAAAAGGCATCGGGCCGAGCTAAAAGATCTGGGTGGTATTGCCACCCCGCTAGCAACAAGATATATAAATGTGCATATAGGCAAATAATAACAGCATATCTCGCAATAAGTAAATGTGCATATCAGTAATCATAAATGTAAATCATTGCAGTAGAATGCTGACTGCATTTACTCCGTCACGATGTTGGTGTAAATAAACAACCAATGTAGCTAATTCAGCAACGCCTCGACACTTTGTGCTTCATCATAAACCAAACAATGAAAAATCAAGCACAAACACGCCATGAGTTAGAACATATATCACACTACTTCCGAGTCCCAAATCTAACCCCATGGAGGCGTGAGGGATTAAATCTTGCCAAGTCCATCTCGAGAAAAGCACTCAATCCTATCTAAGAAAAGGTCATGCAAAGGTACAAGGTTCAAAAACGGACACATTGTACAGATCGGTGGACCCAGACATCCTCACATTCAAGGAAAGGATTGACAAAGTTTAGTAGATGTTCATGATCATCAAGAGAAGGTTGAAAACTGATCGAAAAAAGTATAACCCAACCAACCCTTGAAACCTAGGTTTGCCCAGAGGAAACTCAACACTTAAAAAGTACTCCCCCAACTACACCTCAATGGAAAGCAAGGCAAAGTAATAACCGGTGGTTGGGGTGAAAGTCATGAGCTACCTTCCTCTGGCAAACGATGTCCTTACTTAAATAAAAGTTTGAACACAATCTGGCATTTCCAATCATCTTTATAAAGGATTCAGTGCTCAAGATACTCATCAAACATCTCAAGGTAAGACTGAAATCATCCTAAAAACAAGGTACTATGTCATCCTTGGTGTTTGGAGAGATACAAGTAAAGGTCATCCTCATACACCGGTCAGTAATTTGTTAAATTAACTGCAGGTAACAATCGGGAGATGATTCCAAGTGTCATAGATGGGATCCAGATTATAACCAAATGTATCCCACCCACGCCTCCCAACATGTATGAACTCATCAAATCGGTTACATTTCTCTTCATAACATGGGGAAGTCAAAACATCCAAAACTTTTTACTCTCAAGATATCATAAGGCAAAGAACCATCTAAAACTCTAGTGTAGAAACAATGTACCGCTTAATCCTTCCTGATCAAGAGCTCCAAGTATTTGGATATCATCATCCGATGGACAATCTCCCTCTACGTATTTAGTCTTGAGATTATTGAGGATCTGCTCGTCTCATGTCCTATATCTTCTCTTTATTTGTCAATCATCAAACAAGGCATCATCAAAAGAAAAAATAACTTACCTCATCTTCATTCCAGTGTGAGTACCGTGATCTTCGAGTATTTCATCACGGAGGATAATAAGGGATACTTCATCCTCATAATTTCACAAGCTTCGGGTATCATCTTCATTGCATTTTATTGAATTATGGGAGATATCTTGCTCCTCTTCAAGGGGTTGATGCAATGGTCTTCAATAAGCCTCATCTTCTACATCGAGGGTCCCTGATATTGATCGGCGATAAGTTCTTCCTTGAGATCATCTACAATCTCAGTGGAGAACCCTTTGTGGTGCAAGGTTACCAGGAGGTTTTGAAGACCATTCTTCACATCGCCCGCAAATTTGCTTTAGTAAATTCGATAAACTTATTTATGAGTCGTATGAACGATGATATACCTCGGCCATTGGTTAAACAACTCTTAAAACGCTTTTGGTAAGTAGGGTGTATGGTGAGCAAAAAACACCTATAAGAGCATCCTCTCCCAACTCGTGATCTCGCTCAAATATTCAAAAAAAGTTCACTATATGAAGAGACGGGAGACCCAAAACGGTGGAGTTGCTCCAATCATCTATCATCAAAATAATTTGGGTATCCTTGAAAACTTCTAAAATCAATAGTTGATACATTTGTTCCCAGTAAGCTATGATCCCATAATTTTGAGTATATTACAGAGGGTAATGTGGCACGCTCAGAAAAGTCAATGGAGTCGCCAGATAGTTTTCCTCAAACTACCAGCCAGGGGAAAGGCTATGGAGTCGCCAGGAAAGCAAGGCTCACCAAAGATATGTCGCTGAGGAAGGTAGACTCAAGAACATCGCGCTAATGGCCAGCCAAAATGTCATCAGACGGTTTGTAGGATAGTTCCAAGGGCTTGAGTCGTATTGAACGGGCGTATCGTATTTCCCACCCATCGCCACCTCGATGGGGGTTTATGTTTAGAGGGCAAGTCCAGGAGACGTCTCCTATAATCAAATGAAAGGCTAAGGATAAAGGATAAGTCTAGGATACCCTTCACAGATGCCCAAGAAAAGATAGTCACAAAGATATAACCACCGCTGATGCACCTGCTTGCGAAAGACAAAACAAAGACAACTAGAATATATGTTTGCAGTGGATTAGTAATTTCATAAACCAAGACTATCTTTTAATCAAAATATGAGCAATGAATCAATGCTATTATTTACTAAGTCAATGATGGCTTTAATAAAGCAAAGACTTATATCACTTCTCAATAAAGCATGAAAGCTAATCAGCATTCATCGTTCACAATTTAAGCTTTGTATCATATCATTAATGGCATATCAAATTATATAATAACAAGCTTCTGGTTACGTCACCTATATAATTTCTAGTAGGTATGACGCCGCCATTCAATGAGTCAATTTAGATGACAAAGAGTAAAATGTTTTGTCAATTTAGCTTGAGATACAATTATCAACTCAATGTCAATCAAGAGCTATCAAGGTCACAACGCTGCGTATAAGCCAAAGAAAAGAGGCATGATCGTCAGCCCTATATCACTTTGTTGCGCCACCATAAGTATGACGCCGTTTTGTCAACAAGTCAATTTGAGGAAAGAGCCAACGTTTACACTAATCAACTTCAATAAAAGCCCAAAGCTCAAAACCAATCAAGAAAAATGACAAAAGTCAAACATTCAAAGTCAAACAATAGTTCTAATGATGCATGACGTCACGGCTATATAACTTTTGGTGTTCTGTGTTAGCTAGCCAAAGTGGACGTTTTGACAAAATCAACCGTAAAAGTTCTCAATTTAATTCCACTGCTACAAAGAGAAGACAAGGCCAACGTTGTCAAAGGAAGGTGAAATACACAACTTATTTTAGGGTTAGTCTTAGAACTATCTAGGGTTAGACGTTAGGGTTAGTAGGGTTGCAGATTTTAAAGGTAGTTTGAAAAGTTCTAAGGCATAACAAGCTTCAAGAAATCAAACTTCAGACTAGGTGCCTGGTTAATGGAGTCAAAAAGAGTGTAGCTAATGGTTTAGAAGGAGTTCAAACCTAGAACAAGAGGCCTAGGTTTAATGGTGTTGCTAAAGGCCATCAACCCTAACCCTAAAGAGAAAAGGCTTACCTAGGTGTAGCTAAAGCTAGCCTTAGTGCTTCAATCCTTCCCAGACTCTGCATAAAACGGGTTAGCTTATAAGGACATATATAAGTCTAGGGATGAAAAGCGTTGCTCAATACAAGGCTTTCATAAACCCTAGCGCAAACCCTAGTGTAACTTAATTAGGCCTAGATCACTCTATCTCTTCAACTTAAACTCAAAGCTAGCTCAAGATAAAAGAAGGCTAGTGTAAGCTATGGTTAGGCTAAAACTCTAGAATCAAATGGCTTAAAACTTATGCTATGGGGACATAAAACCAATACCTCCTTGTGTTGGCTTCCTAGGGTTTCATGGATTAAGTCAATACAACAAGATAACAATGAATGTAAACACGTTCAAAACCAATAAATCATTCAATCAAGAAATAGGCAAGAACACTTTACAAGATCATGAAGAGACAATAATCCAATTCCTAGTTGTAAACCTTCCAATAGCATATATAGCACCACTTCACCAAGAAAAACACCCGCCAAGAAGTTACGCCATCAATCAAGAGAGACAAAATCCAAGACAAGAGTTTTCAAAGAGTAGTCTCTCAAATGAGAGCAAGATGTGTTATGATCTAAAGAGGGAAAAACATCCTATTTATACAATACTTTGACCTTTACTTAAAAATAGGTCAACAAAATGACCGACAAGGCTAACAACCAGTTTTTTAATCAGTTGTCACTTTTTTACATGCTAAAATGTCAAAATGAGTTAATAATGTCAAGGCCAAGCCCCTTAAAGGAGACGCTGGGTCTTTAAGGGCATGATAACCACCAAATGAGTAAAACGCTATTCTCCGCTCCAGCATCATGTCACACGGCCAAACAAGCATATCAAGGCACGCCATCGCACTGGAAGTCGGCCCAACATCTTGTATGCCCCGCCTATCATGGTCCACGCCCGACCTCGCTGTAATGATCCCCATAAGCCAATGCATCTATGCCAATGTCCTCATTGAGGGCGCTCTTCCTCGCCGCGGTATGGGTTCATCACAAACCCCTAGCCCTTTATCTCACATCCCAACGCCCATCCGACAATTTTCAAATTTCATGGAGGTCCCAATCGCTTCATCTCCCAGAAGCGTGTACCGATCCTCCGTACCGTCCACGCATGGTCCCCGCGACATCGCTACCCAGTGGCTCATCACTCCTAGACATCATAGCAATGTAAATCAAATTCTCATCATTAAAATTATCAGCCCGTATGCATAACACCCTAACAAATCTTTTAATAGCTCCAAGACCTTACATGCACTCCACCCATACAAAGTCAAAGCAAACTAAAGGGCAACCTATTGGGTCAATACCCCCAAGAACTGAAAGCCCAAAGGGTTATCCAAAACATGTATAGTGACGGATATGGTTTTTAGGGATGTTCATGCATATGTTAGACCTAGGTTGGTTTGCCTCAGGTGCTCTCAGGGAGGCTAGTTGTACCCGGCTACAGGATGCAATTTTTCCAAGCCCTTATTGCCTATCTTTCTTTTATTTATATTTTGCTACAAGACCTTGACAGAGGACACCGCCTTTGGCTAGGTGGCTGAGTTTACAAAGTGTTGGCCCACTAGTATCTTCGCAGAAATGAGAGGGTCGGCTCGGGATGAGACCCTTCCTTTGGCTATAAACTAAAGGTCACTGCCCTGCTTGGTAACCAGATGGTGGTAATGTCATGTATCGTACAATTTGAGAACATAGTGGGTCATCATGATGAGACTCCTCCATCCTCTTAGTTAGGTCTTCAGACTTTATTTATTTTATCATTTTTTCTTAGGGTCCCTCGCTTTATGAGAGGTTTATTGCCTTCTCGGGATCCCTGTATTAAGCATCTCTAGGTTTTGGTTTTCTATGGCTTTTATCTTTTGTCACTGCTGTTCTCCTCAATTTAGCCCTTCTTCCACAAGACAAGATGTGGCCCTGATGGTCTTTCTAAAGGCCAGATTAGGGAGGGAAGATGAGCGGGTTTTAAGATGAAAAAGGTGAGACATGAGGGGAGCGGACGATATTCTTCAAATCCCCCTTTGTGGCTAACTAAAACCCACATGAATACCAACTTACTAAGTCACTCCAATCAATCACCCCAACAAAGGGTCAAGTAGATTAGCAGTAAGATCCAAGCAGCTATCCAAAATGAAAGAGATCTAATGTATTCACATGTAATATTGGTTATAATGATCTAAATATGACACATACCATGATACCTCTAATCACTACCTCATGAGCAAGAGCCTTTTCTGATACAAGCCTAGGCCGATAGTGATGGAGGCCGGTCCTGGCCAAGGTGACAACTAGGCAGGACAAATCTGGCTGAGAAGAAGAAGATGGGTCCTCCAAGACCATGCTCAAGTCGCTCCTGCTCTCGTACTCCATGTCTAGGACCATGTGGGCCTCGAGACATGATCTCCTAGTTATCCCTAGATATCGGGGATAACAGGACCTTGGTTTAAGATTGTAGATTATAGCTACAAGCATTGAGGACAACGCTTCTCAAAGGGGAATGGAATGGTGGGATCTTCCCTAAGGGTGTAATAGGGGCCTATGGTCCCACTCGAGTTAATAAAAGGATCATTGTATGGTGTTTCCCTACCTCAAAGGTTTTGATATTGAATAAAGTATTGAGCATTTCTGATATATTGTCGTGAATCGTCTTTAGATCTACTAAAGAACATAATACAATCCTAGCCCTAAGGGTTAATTCAATAAGTCGGTGCCACTATTGCCAAGACATTGTTGATAATCTAACTCGCTATGCAAATCCCCATGAGGTCAAGAGCACCAAGTCTACGTCACCCATTTTACACTAAGTACCATCCTCGGAGTGAGGGGAAGTGCTTGAGAGTTTCCCAAGGAGTTATTTTGAAGATAAAAAACAAGTTAGTGAAACAAAGGACAGTTATTATCTTTGTCTCGTTTGAAGATAAAGATAAATGAATTAATGACTTAGAAATTTTTCCCTAAGGATTGTTACTGGATCAAATCTGAGGGATTGACATCACTTCCACGGTCCACAACACACGTCACTACGTAGGTGCATGATGTGTTTGATGATCAATGTAGATGTGAAAAGACGTTATGAAAGTCAAATAGGACGAAGAAATCGTTAAAGTTACTATCAGTGTAAGGTAAAATAAAGTTCAAAGACACGGGATAATGATTAAGTTAAAAATTGGGGGTAATATACCCTATAAGGACCAGAGACCTTAACTATGCATTTATAAGGAAGCTAAAAGGCTGTCCCCATCTTCATTGAGAAAGGGATAGAAGCAAGTAGGTGATACCTAGCAAAGCAAAGCAGAATGGAAACTCATCAGCAGTATTATGATGAATGGCCATATGTGACATCAAATTCAAGCATTTCAAGATTCTTCTAGTGCATAGCATGGCTTGGCGTGCATCACCCTGCCTTGCGTGCAATATAAAATTGCTTTACAAATTGTTTTGACAAACAAAGAGACGGTAATCAGGATGGATACAAATAAATGCATATGCGTTAAAGTAAAATTTGGGACTTGACTTACCTCAGCTAAGTTGTTTAGTATATCAGCATCCTTGACATATAAGTCCTTTGGAGCTTGGCTGCGATGCAATACACCATAAATTATTTTTTTTTGAAGCCTTGTTAATATCTAACTGATGAATTTCTGAAAATAAATATACTGAGGAAGAGCTTAAAAAATAATATGAGCAATGGTAAAGGAAACAAGCCGTATACTCCTTAAAGAAATTAAATCCTTCTTCTATAACATCGTCAACAGCATTTCGCAAATCGTTTATGAACAATTGTGGATCGAAATTGAGCGACCCAAATATGCTGCTGCTGTCACTTCCTTCCTCCAACGATGGACCAAACCCTCCTCCTCTGCTGCTCCCGCTTTCCCTTTCCCCTCCCCCTCCTCTGCTGCTCCTGCTTTCCCCTTCAGCTGCCGACTCCATCACCCTCTCCTCGCTCATTATAAATGTATCTTGATTTTGAGGATCGATATAGAAATAAACACGGAATGGCAGTGGCAGTGATAGATATTAAGTGGGCAAGGGCGTTCATAAGAGCGGGTAGCATCCAAAATATGAAAGATAAATGCAAATCGCTTCCCTCTTGCTCGTGTATTTTTATGGGTTTTGGTGTACCATAGCCGTTTTTCCCTCGAAAGAAAAAGTTATTGAAAAAACTAGATATATTTTACATTTTAGACAGATGAGTTGGTAAGATAACAAATTAAATAAAAATAGAAGTTTAATTGATTATAATAGAATTAAACTTGTTGTTATGTTGTTGGGTATTTTTTATTAATTTGATATTAATAAAATTTGATTTAAATGTAAAGTGCACAAATTTAGTGGGGATGTCTTTACAAGTATTTTAGTGTAAACAAGTATTTTTTCATAATTTTATAGGAGATTTTCCTTAAAAAATAACTTATCGTAATACTAATAAAATATAGGTGTTGTCTAGTTGTTCTATGAAATGGGTTTTTTTATCATAATCCGGCGATACAAATTTACACGAATCACTATTTTTTGTTGTTCAAAATCCATTTATGAATGCATAAATGGATTCATCATGCTGAAAACCCCCTAGGGCACTCGGATTATACAGAAATAATCACTCAAATCTACGAATCTAACTATTTTTCACCGGATTTCGAGCAAATGTCCCTGGAAAAAAATCATCATTTTGTAGAACCTTTAGCCTACGGCATAAAATATATATAGTAAAAGTGATTACATATGATGATGATGATGATGGTTATCAACATACACTAAGACCAACTTTGGTGTAGCTTAAGAAAAGGTTAGGAATTACTTGGTTGGCTTTAAAATTTCTTTTTTGTGCTTAAAAAGATTTTAGAGAAGCATTTGTATATCACCATAGTTTTGATGAGTTAAAAGGTCGGGAAGGTCGATATTGTAACAAATATTTTGAAATTGAGATCTAATGTGGGCATACATAGAACATTTCTAAGAAAATGTGTTTTTCATCTCTAATCCTCTTAGTGTCACAGAGATCAATTCTATCAAGCCCACAACATTTTAGGAATTTCCCAACACCCTATTTTACTATAGAGCTCATGAGAGTTTGTTCTTGTTTTTGGAATGTTAATTTTATTATTTATGTTAGTTAAAATAGGGAGATACTTTTGATCTTCTAAATTAAGGTTGATCACCTCCTTATAGTATCTTAATTTTCTTTTATGCTCTAATAATTTACCATACCACAATTTATCCTTAAATTTAGATGTAATATTATTTTTAATACTATCATTATTTTGTAAAGTGACATCTTCCTTAATTCCCCAATGATTTAGTCAAGACTTGGCATCTTTATGCCAACCTCGCTTGAGCCGCAGGTGGTTTTGATTGGAGTTTAAGCAATCTTGGGAAGCCTTTTGTCTTCCATGTTGTTTATCTTATTCTTGTACATTAGGTACCCAAACATTGTCATGCTCTCAATGGGGTAAAGACTTGTTTCTATTCGAAGGATAGGATAAGGTGTACTGCATTTGATTTTAAGATTAAAAGTTATAAAACACTTTTGGATTTGCTCTATCTTTTTCCACATTTCTCTAAAGATGTTGCAACCCCAAATTTCACAACCATATAAGATAACAAGAGTGACAAGAGTTTCAAAGAGGAGTTTCTTCTTATCCCAAATCCAAAGGTCCATTGATTTACAATTGTTTTCAAGGGCATAATAAGCTTTCCACACTCCATTTATCATTTTTTCAATGTTATATTTCCATTTAAGCTTGCGATGAAGATGATTTTGAGGTATTTGTATGAAGTCACTTCCTCTAAATTGTTGTTGTCATACATGAAATTAGCATTACTGATCTTTCTAGATTTCATTATCATAACCTTTGTTTTGTTAGTGTTAACAATCATTCTTGCACTATAGTGTAAATCCTAGAGAATTTTCAGTTGCTTGTTAAGACACCTCGCCATAAGAACAATATCATCAACATAAAGAAGAAGGATGATGATTATTCCAACTAGAGTCATGCTAACATAATTGGTTTCTTTGAAATAACCCTTTAACTTGTCAGTGTGTACATCAAAAAGGTTAGGAGACAAGGGACAACCTTGATTAACTCCTATATTACAATTAATTTCTTTCGACTAGCCCTTGGTGTTCTTGGACTTGGAAATAACATTCTCATAAAACCTTATCACGCCAGCTCTCAACTCGAAAAGAACATTTAGCTCTTCTAATATATTCCAAAGGTTAGTTGTGGACATTGTGTCAAATGATTTTCTAAAGTCAATGAAACAACAAGGAGATTGGTTTTATTGTTGTGACACTCTCCACAATGATCCTAAGTGTAACAAGGTGGTCCAAAGTTGAATGATAACTCTTATATCAAACTTGGCCTTTAGCACATTTTTCCTGGCTTTCTAGCCATACATATTGCCTTTAATTTTAAGATTAAAAATTATAAAACACTTTTGGATTTGTTTTATCTTTCTTCATGATTCTCTAAAGTTGTTGCAACACCAAACTTTAGAACCATATAAGATAACAAGAGTTTCAAAGAGGAGTTTATTCTTATCCCAAAGTCAAAGGTATGTTGATTTATAGTTGTTTTTAGGGCCATAATAAGCTTTCCACCTTCCATTTATCATTTTCTCAATGTTATATGTCTAATTAAGCTTGTGATGAAGATCGATTCCAAGATATTTGTATGAATTCAATTCCTCTGAACCATTGTTATTGTACATGAAATTAATGTTAGTGATCTTTATGGATTTGATTATCATAACCCTTGGTTTGTCAGTGTTAACAGTCATTCTCGTACTAGAGCAAAAATCCTAGAGAAGTTTTAGTTGCTTGTTGAGATCATAGAGGCACATTGTCATAAGAACGATATCATCAACGTAAATAAGAAGGATGATGACAATTCCAACTAGAATTGTGCTAGCACAACCTGCTTCTTCCAAACAACCCTCCAACTTGTCAATGTATATGCCAAAAAGGGTAGGAGATAGGGGACAACCTTGCTTAACTCCTATATTACAATTAATTTCTTCTGACTAGCCCTCAATGTTCCTAAACTTGGAAATAACATTCTCATACAACCTTATCACAATAGTTCTCAACTCGGAAGGAACTTTTAGCTCCTATCAACTATTCCAAAGGTTAGTTATGGGCATTGCATCAAATGTTTTTCTAAAGTCAACGAAACAACAAGGAGATTGGTCTTACTATTGCAACACTCCTCCACAATGATCCTAAGCGTAACAAGGTGGTCCATAATTGAATGATAACTCTTAAATCAGACCCAACCTTTAGCTCTTTTTCTCTAGCTTTCTAGCCATACATTGATCTTCTTTTCCAAAATAATTCCATATAACTTGGCCAAAATAGGGGTCATCATAATGGTCATATAATTAGAGGGACTATTTTTATCCCCGCTTTTAAAAATAGGAACAATAAGGCTTTCAGTCCATGATTTAGGGAAAAATTGCTTAACTACTAGATTGAAGAGCTTGTGAATGTGAGAGATAAGGATAGGCCCTCCAATTTTTAGGATTTTTTCTTAGCAGTCTTTGATGTTCTTAGCTTTCCCTTTTATGAGTTGCTTAACCCCAAACTCTATGTCTTCTAAAGAAAAAAATGTATTCCTTTATAGAAGGGGTTTGAATGTTGTCCACGACATTAGGAGATTCATAAAAATAAATTAAGATAGGAAATCCAGTCCCTTAAAGGAATCATATTGTTTTCTTTCATTTTATGAGTTGAAGTTTGCCTCTAAAATTTCTCAAGATCTAGTTTAAAGAGGTGTAAATGATTCTCTTACTTTTTGTTTATATAGTACCTTTTTTTAATTAGGTATTTGTTATCTTATATATTTTAGGGACTCGTTAAAAAGATCTTTAAAGGATTTTCTAACAATTTTACACTCTTTATAAAAAAAAATCTATAAATAAAACGAAAATCGATAAAACAAAAATTATAACGAAAATCGATAAAACAAAAATTATTGGAATAAGCTATCAATTTCTAAGAAAGTAGTTTTAAATTATCGGTGAGTAGAATGTTATATTAATACATATGAAATTAAATGTTTTTTTCTTACTCCTTACTCCAGGAAAAAATTATACGACATAGTTCCATGCTTGTTATTAGTTTGTATGAAAATCAACATGTTTATGAGTTATAAATTCCTCTTTCATTGTAATATTGGACATACAATTTTTTGGGGTTTTGTTGATCTAAAAGTGATAGATTGTGTAGAATAATTATAGTTACTTTTATTTTAGAACATTACTTTACAAAAATATGTAGTTTTTAAATCTAAAAAAAAAAATCTTTAATTTTTTTATAAAAGAAAATTGCACAGTGATATGCTTCATGGTAGTCCAAAAGGTGTTGAACATCCATTTAAAGCAATGGCTCTTCATACTTTCCTATTTTATTTAAACGTGTCATTAAAAATAGTGTTGTTCCTTATCTAAAAAAATAATAGAATAATTACATCTTTCAAAAAGCAATAGCTATAATTAGTCCATTGTCTTAATACATAAATGTATAAAAATATAGCCAAGGTTCGTGAGTAAATTCATTTGCCCATCTTGGAGGAAGGATATAATCGAGGTATCACGCTTCAGTTCCAATCCATATTTTGAAAGGGCATCCACTATCCAATTCTTGTCCCTAAATATGTGAGACAAAGAAATATGTGAGAAAGTTGTCATTTGAGTTTGAATATCATCATATAGTAGCAGTAAAGTGAAATTTATGATTGAAGTTTCCTTTTGTAACCATTTGATAACCAGAAGTGAATCACCAAAAATTTGCAATTGTGAAATGTTATGCTCTTGGGTCAATTGTAGAAAAAGTTTGAGTGCAATCAATTCACATAAGTTATTGGATTGGTGTTCTATTCTAGCTTTGAAGGATACATAGTGACTAGAAGAAAGATATAAGATCCCCCCTTGCATATCCTTTGGGACGACTTCCTTGTGAGACATCGTCAAAGTATGCCTAGGGGATAGTCTTATTAATGACCTATTCTTTCAGCTCATGTCTTTTTTTGTTTTCCCTCAACCTATGGATAAGCATTTATGATATTTAGAGATCGTGTCACACATTTGAGAGGGAGAGTCTCCTTTCCTTCAAATAACTTTAGATTCCTAGTGAGCCATACTCCTAGGGGTATGTTGAGTGGGAGAGATCTAGTATTCTTTGTGTCCTTTTGTGAACACCATGATCTAAAGCTTGCTTATATATCTCCTTCTTCCTGAACATTTTTTATGCTTGTGATGCTTTCCACTTCTTTCCAAACCTCTTTTGTAAATGGGAAGGCCATAATTAGATGTTATATGGTTTCATCTACTTGTCGGCATAAGCTACACCAACCTGGGCCATTGAAATTTCATTTCTGAAGCACCTCCCAAACAGGAGCCTTATTGTATAATACCATCCACATGAAAATTTATATTCGAAGAACACCTTATTTTCCAAATGTTTCTCCATCACCAAATATGTCGTCCCTCCAATCCTTCCTCTGCAAGTGCTTTATAACCTAGTTTAGGCACATATGCTCTAGTGGGATTAAGGGACCATAATAGTTGAACATCATCTTCTCTTATTTTACCAACGTTGTCTTTTAAAACAACTATATAAACATCCTAGGCTTATGCAAAATCTTCTCCCAAACCAATATCCTCCTAGGTGAGAGATTGTTGTTGTCGGTTCGTAGACCTCTCCCAGTCCATAGTTTGTTTAAGAGTATAAAATACTTTATTTCTAAGTTATTGGATCAATCAAGTAGGTAATTTGTGTGGTCCCTTGTTGTTTTTCCAAGGGTCAGGTCCAATTTATACTTTATCACCTTTGCCCACTTTCCAAATCAACCAATTACCTACCAAATGAAAGGCTAAAATCACAACTTTCCAAACGATCAAGGCATTGTGTATTTTTTTTTCTAGATTCCTTACCCAATCCTATATTAAAGTTGGGGCAATGTACTTGGCTCTAATTACTTGGAACCACAACCCTTTCCTTGTACTAACCTCCACACACTTTTTGAAGCTAGAGCATCGGAGAAGAGAAAGAGATTTCTTAGACCCCATCCTCCATTTGATTTTGGAATGACCAATTTTTTCCATGATGAAAATACAAGTCCTTTCTTATTTTCATCTCTTGAACAAATAAATTTATGGCATAGTTTCCTAATTATCTCTAGCACACCTTTCTGAACCCAAGGTAAAGAAATCCAGTATACTAGTATAGCTTCTAGAACTGCTTTAACAATTACCAGTATTCCCCATCCAGAGAGACATCGATTGCACCAAGTGTTTATTCTCTTTTCCACTTTGGCTATCTCTGATTACCAATCACCTTTTTTTATACAACTTAGGATTTATATGAAATCCCAAATACTTTAAACCTGGTCTAAATCAATTGCCTAGTAGGGAAATAAATGGGAGAAGTATCCTATTCTTATTCAGTTATACCCCACATGGATATAGTGGATTTTCTAAGGTTGATGATCATACTTGTAGATTATTTTTTAATTTCTCAACAATCTTTCTAGTACCTTCACAGAAAATCAGAATATCATCCACAAACAAGAGATGTGTAATATTATAGGTTGGACAAATGCATGTCCCTTTGAAACTACCATTTTTCTGAAGCCTCTTTTTATTAGCCTACTCAATATTTCGGCTATTAGAAGGAAGATGAGAGGCGAAAGGGAGCATCCTTGTCTAATACCCCTGCCAAGTTTGAATAAGGAGGATGAAGCCTCATTGATTAAGATGGAAAAGGACACAAAGGTAATACAACTCATCACCCAAACCACAGATTGATGATAGAAACCCAAGTGAATAAGAACCAATCTCAAGGAAAAACAACTTACCCTATCATAAGCTTTGGAGAGCTCCACTTTGATTAACAATGATCTTTGATTTATGATCTTGATTGAGTGTAAGATTTCATGTGTTATCCCGACTGCTTCGTGCAATTGTCTTCCCTCTAAAAACCCAAATTGTTCACCATACATTTGTATTGATAATACCCTTCTTAGTCTCTTGGCAATAATTTTTAAAGCAATTTTGTAGATACAATTGCATAAGGATATTGGCCTGAATTTTTCAAAGGATGCTAGATTATCATCTTTGGGGATCAAGGCTATAAAGGTAGTGTTATAAGCCCCGAATATTTTTCCAGTGGTTTTGGTGGCCTCCACCACCCTTCTTAAATCTTCTTCTATGAATTCATAACATCCTAGAAAGAATTCCACGAGGAGGCTAACTGGCCTTGGACTTTTATCCCTTTGAAAGCTTTGTAAATGTTGTTGTAATTCATCTCTCCCCACTTCTTTCATTAGTTCCAACTTGTCCTCTTGATTGACAAAACTGGGAAAAGTATTGGAAAGCTTGATTACTTTAACAATTGTAGGCCGAGAGTCCTCCCTATAAAGGGCTAAGAATTTGACACTTGATTTCCTCATTCTCTAAAAGGGAGCATTTGCATATTAGACCATTGGGGAAGGGAGCACTAGGTATCAAATCAATGGGATGTTTAATCGAATAATGGTCGCAGTGACCTTTTGTTCCCATCCTAACTGAACCAGGAAGAGGACAAACTTCATTGTCTGCGAGATTACTTTTTGACATTGTTTTGTTGAGATCAATGAAATTGTAGTAGTCATAACTACCTCATGTACCTTGTAAGGTTGACCCCTCGTAGTGATAAAGACACCATGGGGTAGGGACTGATAAACAACATGACATTTCCACATATAAGGTTGTCCTAGAATAACATCACAAACTTTAAGTGAGGCAATATCACATGGTACCTCATATTTGAAGGGTTTGATGTCGTAGGACTTGAGACACTATTGGTTGACATGAAGGTCTCATCTCTAGATCAACCAACCGATGGTGTATGGTTGAGAGTGTGACATTGTTGGAAGCTTCGATCTCTTGATGACCTCGATCGAGATCAAGTTCTTATGGCTCCCATTGTCAACAATAAAATGGAGTGGGGTTCCCTTCACCCACATCTGTGAATGGAATAGGTTCTCCCCTTCCTCAAGATCCTCTGACTCATCTGGTTGGATCTTTGTGGTTGCGATGGTAGCAATAGGTTTTTCATCAATGATCCACTTTCTCTTATCTTGCTTCGAATCAGAGTATGAGTTGGGGTCAGACTCTTTTTCTTTGAGCTTGACCAACAATGACTCTTTTGAGTGGCATTCATCAATGTTGAGCCAAGAGCTTTTGTGGAACTCAAACCATTTTCTAGTGTCCTTCTTCATCTTCCCATTACACTTCTTTTTCTGTGACTTGGGATCATTGTCTTGAAGCTGGCCTTCCTTGCTCTGTCCCTTGTTCTGTGAGTTAGGGCTGCCATTTCCATGCTTATATTGTTACATATTTTCAGACCCTAACTCCAACTCTTTCCACTGCTTAAATTTATGCTCGATTTTGATAGCATATCGATAAACGTCTCCCAGTGAGGAGATGTCCAAGAAATTGATCTTTGTTTGGATGTGTAGGCCACTATGGTACTTTATAATAGTTGCACTCGAAGTCTCTAATACATAAATTTGAGTGTAAGGTATGAAAGATCTTATTGTACTTTGGCACCATCTAGGCTCTTTCCTAACATAGAGTCATACATCTCGTGTACTGGTCATCATAATGTCTGATAGGTTAGAACTCCTCCTTAAGGGAAGCAACAAAGTTCAACCAAGTGGGTCATGTCCCAAATGTTATAGACTTGTCTTCATTATGTATCTCCTAGTAACATTCCCACCAATCTTTGACACGGGGGAGGGATTTAAGGAGAGCAAATGTGATATTTTTAGTGTCAATTTTTTTTTGAACAGAGTAACACCCTTCTAATAGATTCAACCATCTCTCTAAAGCATACACATCTATCTGGCCTTTAGATAAGGGGATATCAAAGTTAACTTGTATTTTGAAGGGTGTCCGACCTCCGAAGTGGTTGCTTGTTGAAGGTGCCTCGCTTGTCATTGATAGTCGTCAAAGGCTCTAAGCGAAGTTGTCCATCATCTCATTTTGTTGTCATGCGAGAGCTTCCTTGAGAAACATTTTGAAAGGATCTCATGCTCTGCCATCTCTCTTTTCTTCTGTCATAGGAGGTTGCTTGGGCTAGTGAGAGCACTCATCCCCAAGTGAAACTAGCTCGAGACCCAACTCTCTATACCGTGACCTCATCGAGGACATGCATCAAGAAATAACAAGGAGTAGACAACCACATATCCAGATTATATTGAGAGAAAAATGAGATACAAACAAAACTATAATAGAGAACACATAAATACAATGAAACACAACTTCTATTAATGAATAAAGTAATAGAATAATGTAGAACACAAACTTGTTAGAATGGTGGTAGCTTATCTTTGAAGAGAAAGAGATGTTTTCTATGCTCATTTGTAGAAAGATAATACAATGGAACACAAGAATGGCCTTTTGACATAAAGCAATAACCCTAAAGGTCCAAAACCCTAGCCCTAGGAGGTGAAATGCCAAAAGGTTTACGAGCCTCGAGGTGGTTAGTTGATGCCTCAACATCCCAGGGGCACAACATTTGCATACAATCTCCATTTGGGGCATTTTATAGCTCATTGAAAATATCTAATCGAAAAGTATAATTATTGGTAGGGCCTAGGCATGCCATGACATCCCTAGGCCCCCTGAATGGCCAAAAAACATTGTTTAAGGCCTCAAAACAACCCTGAAAGTTTAGGACCTGAAAATCATAACAAAAAACGTCCAAGACGAAGAACTGTGATAAGTCAGTGGTAGAGGTGGGTGGCCATCGATATCCACCTAGATCGTACTTTCTCTCTGTCATTCTAATTTTTCTAAAGCGGGATAATAGAGAGTTTTAAGGTCTTTATTAGCCTCTTACTGGCCAATTTATTTGAGGGATTGGCAAACCCTCAACAATCAAGGGTTCAAAAGATCATTTTAAACCCTCATAGGGGGCATTTTCTCTAAGGGCTCCTATAAGAGATAACTGCTTTCCACATCTATCTTAGAGGATGCTTGTTTCTATGCCATGGAGATGTAGAACTTCCTCCCACTTTGATTTGGTTTTTGGCCTTTCTCATTAAGGAACCCTAACAACCTTACCATTTTTCAAAAAATTCAAGTGTTCCTTTGCTCCTATGTCTATGGTTGTATTTTGAGGATTCCAGGGGAGTGGAATCTTGAGAGGTCACCCACGCCTATATTCTCATTCTAGGGGATGCAAATGTCCCTACTTGGGCATTAGCTTCTGTTAGAGGTCTTTCAACCATGAGTAAGGGAATGAGGGTTAGAGGTCTTTCAATCACAGGTAAGGCAATGAGGGTCAGGGAGACATGATTTTTAATTCCTGAAAGAATAGGAAGGAATTCATTGATAGACTCTAATCCTTCAGATTCTATCTTCAGCCCCCAATTTCCAAAAACTAAATTTTTAAAGCATTTTCTTTTGTATGGAGAGGGTCATGACTATGATGACTTACTATGAGAGGATTGCAAACTTTGTTGTCACTGATAGAGTTCAAGCTCCAATCCTTGAGGTGCCTTGAGTTTGAAGGTTATTATTCAGGTTCTAGTGGGATATTCATAGTATGTTCACTGGGCCTCTTTTCCCCCCATATCCTCTGTCCTTCTTAGATTATGAGGGGTTTCCATAAGATCCACCCCCAATACCTTTGACTATTTTTCTGAACCCATACCTTCCTCTAAGATGGGCATGAACAATCCAATGCTAAGTATTCATAGTTATGGAAATGCCCGCACCTAAAAGGTATGCCTTCATATTTAAGGGTTAGCCGATATAGGTCCACACTCCACTCAATGACCATTTCCTCCGCCAATCCTTTGTTTGTGTCTAAGCCCACGAGTATTCTTGCCATACCTATGTGTCTCGAAAGAAGTAATATACTTAACAATACAAAATGAGGACATTCCCAATTGCTTCAAACACATCCCTATACTATAAAATTAGTGGAAAACTTGGAATTTGAACCCAAACTAGAAGAACATCCACCTGATTAATTCAAGCATCAAAATACACATATCATTTATTCACAAATAAATTTTAAGAACCCCACTTCCATTAAGTGTGAAGAATTGCATTAACCTCCGCCACCATCCTTTACATTTACAACTTACTTAAGTTAAATGAAATTTCACATTTTCAAGAATATACGTATCATGCATAATGCACCTAAAGAAAATGTTTTTTTCCCTCTTTTTTTAAATAAAACTGTGAATTTTTCTCAAGAATTGTTTTTCCTCTTTATTTAAATTTCGAGTATATTTTGTTTCATATATATTATTTCATGTTTCACATTAATTTCCCTCTAAGCCACTTTTTTATTTAATCCTACATAACTTATTTTATTAGCATAATTTTTATTTTTTATTTTTGTTATTCTCCTAATTAAGGTTTATGTTATTGATTCGTTGTGTTCTTTTTAATTATTATTGTTTCATTTGAAATATATATTTATCTTATTTTAGCCTTTTTAATGTTGGCTATATATTTTTAATTATTTATTTATGACCATTTCAATTATAAAAATTTATTACTTTATCTCATCCCATATATATATATTTGTTGACTATTTGACTTGATCCCTTTTCATCATTCTTTATTATTATTATTTTATTAATAGTTAATTCTTTTCAAAACTATTTATTCCTTTTTAAAGTTTATTGTTATCTATCATAAGTTTCATTTCGTCCTTTGATGATGGGTGGAGTTTCTCGAAATGCTCGGACGTTATTGAACTCAAACACAATTCATATCTATAAATTTTATTGCATTAATGGATAATTTTGAAAAACTAAATTCTAACATATATATAATATTATCACTGCATTTTGTTTGGTGCAATTTTAATGTAAGACTTACAACATCTTAGCCTAGTGGGTTAACTAAATTGATTTGAAGTGATTGTTTGAAGGTGTGTTTCCAAGAGGTCATAGTTTCAAATCTAGGGGAGTCTCATTAGGTTTGTTAAGAACCTAATACTGAATACAAAAACACCACAACAGATATACAAGAACAATATGCAAAATCTTCTTTATTACCATCAAACCCTTAAGGTAGGGTAACATCATATATTAATCCTTATGGAAGGATAAAACTCCTAAAGCAATCCTTGCTTGTACAATCACAATATTCTTCACTATGTTTCATTACATTGCCTAGACTTCTTTATATAGCTCTCCCTATCTCCTATGAACCTTCTAGAGAGCCTTCTCACATTTATTACATCCCACTACCATAGT